>JAGDQP010045120.1:0-15686 GCA_022664845.1 Lepisma saccharinum
GGGGGGGTCAGCGATCTATGCCTTTGAGTTTCTACTTTTAAATAAATGTCCTTGCACTTTAGTCACCCGTTATCTTCACATCACAGCGTTCTACGCATCCGAATATAAAAACCAGCTACTTCTGTTATATGGAGATGAATGTACGAATAAACACGTTACTCTCTTTCGGATGAGTAGAATGCTAAATCTGCTGTGCTAAGTGAAAAAGCCTTAACTCATTTTCGTGAAATTTGAGATATCGATAAAGCATAGATTTTCTCATCTTACTTTAACCAACTAACGCGAATCTAAGATGGTAGTGTTGATCATGTGAGTTCCACAATGTAACTTTACATCCCAACTGCCATAAGCTAACATACAAAGTTTAAACTTTTGTTCTTTCTCAAAATCGAGTGGAATGGAATTAGTCTTCTAGCTCAACAGGGCAGAAATGTGATGTGAACGGGTAACGTGAGTGCAAGGACACAGCCCTTGTGTATTGAATTCTTGCATTCACATCCCACTTGATTTTACATCATATCAGAAATAAGCAATTCATCATTTAAAGTATAATCAATGGCACGTAACAGAAGACGCTAACTAAAATATCTCCCAAGCTAGAAAACTTCATGTACTTCAGAACTTTTGATGCCATTTAAGAAAATCGAGTATGGTAACGTAGCTTTGCATTTCTCTATTGATTTCTGACTTTTGTCACTTCCTACAATACACATTTGGATTGTTAATGTACAACTTTTTATCGCTGGTTACAATCATACATAATTGACAACGGCTGCGTACGCCCTTCCAATGCAGTGATAACTTGTTTCAACAAAAAGTTTCTTTAAAAACTAACTTGTACTCTGTAATTTCTAAAAAAAAAAAAACTGAATGTTGTGATTATTTCAATATATTCTTGACTACTTGCTACGATAAATATTGTACTTTTATCAGCATTGATGTCAATTAATCAGAAGTCTTCAAATGGTCAGGCATTCGACCATACTCCATGAGGCTATTAACACCATTCAGCATCAACTGTCAAACAGCATTCTTCTAACTCGTCACACCTAAAACGTCCTTTAATTTAGTTTCCAAACTCAGGAGGAACCAACAACCTCCACACCAAGAAACAGAAGCTGAACCCTACATAATGCTTTGCTTGATACAAACAGACCGGCAATTAGGCATGTCAGAATTAGATCGTTTGCAACAGAAGATCGCTTTAAAGGCATGAGGAAGATTTCAGAGTGATGTCGTTCTTAGTAAGAATAATCCAAGACCAGTAACAGGAAATACACGCAATAAAGGAACTAGTTTAATATATTCTCATTTATTGGTTTTGGTTTCGAAGACAGATCTCTCTCAGCCAAAAATGGCGACTACCGGCATGTTCATAACCGTAGCGTTTGTATCGTGCTTTACTTCGAAAAAACAAATTACCAACGTGAATATAAATGTGGCACTGATTAACTATTCACAAATATTTTAATCAAATATAGTAAATACGTACCATATTGCACACTAATTCTTCTCCGTCCTTTAGTTGAACTGTCTTATCCCTACCACCAATAACTATACCCTACAAAGGGAAAGGGTGTTTCAGCCTCGTTCAGACACGATCAGCACACCATGTATTAATGCGCCTAGCTATAGTATTTTGTAAGAGCTGCTATGATTGGAGAGAATGAAGTTTAGCTGGTAAAGTGATTAGGGTGAAATGTCCAATACAAGGAAGAGTTTTAAATATTATATACGTGTGAACATTTTTCTTATCAATTACATGAAGCTTTACCGTCCGCTTACTATAGAATTCAGGAAACAATTTGCAGAGAAACTATACCTATATATGGCTTTCGTTACTGAAATGGAATGTGTTACGTGTGAACTATATTTTATTCCCCACCTCTATGGATGTCACAGCAGTGACGTGGTTTTTCGCACCGTGAGTTGGCGGTATATAAAATTAACTAGCGTGAGGTAGTTGTCTTACACGTAAGATGTGCTCAGCAGGCTATGTGGCAATGAAAAATCATGTATCTAATCAAATTCGTTCTAAAAATTTAGATTTCCTATCTTCCTTACGTATAGTATATTTGATTACGAAATATTAATCAATTTCTTCAACTGGCCAATCAACACTAGCTAGCACGGAATATTGCCTTTTATGGTAACACTACTAGAATTTAATAGTTTTCAGTTATATCAGGTGATATGTAACATTTCGTGGGTAACATGACAAACGCTTGTACAAAATTAATCCCTTTGAGCTCTTGTTACTTCCGATAAATCACGAAATTTATTAAAGTTCCTAAGATCTACTGGAAAAAATGTCATGATGCGGTGATGTCAGATTTAATTTGGTTCTTTGTCAATTCAGTGAATTCAGGTCTGTTTTGATTATTTTTTTTTCGCGCTGAAATAAGAATTTAATTAGGCTATCTAAAAGTCCTGCACCGATGTCTTTCCTGATTCGTCATTGTGCAACAACTTATTTAGAGAAAAATTTTCTGAGCGGTAGCTTTGCTCAGTCATATTAATTGAAAGTGGTGAACGTACAGAGCATGATAAAATTTATTTCCTATTACATAGGTGCTAGTATCATAGACCTCATAATAGACCTGTATTGTGAGATTTATGATAATATGTAAAAGCTTATTTTTATGACGGCCGAAACAAGACCCGAATGAGCCGGTCTGGTAAACAATTAACTTCGGATTTTGGTGTCGTATTTTTCGTGCTCCGCAGGGTAATGTCTCCGGTTCTGGTCAGCTCTGACAAAAACACTTCAAACGCAAGGCAATAATTATAAACTGTTTTGTTCTCCGGGTCTGAAGCCAAGAACCGTTAAATCGGTCCCAAACTTGACCCAATGACCTGTTTAAGCTCTAGTGCCCAGCGAAGGGTGCCTAAAGGTCATAAAATTGGATCCAATTTTAAGAGCTTTTTTTTTTGTTCAAGTTATTTCAAGCGGTGCATGCCGGCCGAGCGGTCTGCGGCGGTAGGCCACCGGCTCGAAGGTCCCGGGTTCGAGTCCCGGCAGGGGCATGGGTGTGGATTTTAACACTTAATAACTAAATGCGAATCGTAACGGGCCGAAGTCCAAAGTTACTAGACTGGCCCATATAAAAATAAAGTTTACCAAAGTTTTTATCAAGCGGTGCATTTCTGAGAAAGAAAAATGGGCCCTGACAAGTCCTGATGCTACTATGCCCTGCGTTGTATAAGTTTCCTTTAAAAAAAAAAAAATAGGAAAAGAGAACTGGTGCCTCCCCAGATAGCACACGAGTTTATCTCAAGTTTGCACTAGCCTTGATTTTTCCGAACCAAGTGTACTAAAAAGTTGTTGCAAAATTGATGATGACAATCATGCCACATAATTTTTAGGCATCTAAGGCACAGTACGGGATAGGAGAGGGGAAAGGATGCGGGAAGATGTCGGCCAGGACCTAAGTTAAAGGTACCATCCCGGCATTTGCCTGGTGTGACTGAGGAAAAACCGTAAACACGATGGTCGACCGCTGGGATTGAACCCACGACCTCCCGAATGCCACGTCAACGCTCAAACACTAAGCTACGGCGGCTCAGTATATATATGCCACATTAAGCAAGCTTTTCATGCAGTCGTGCGCTGCTTGTGATTTGGATAAGTAGTCAAATGAAAATCGTAGTTATGTACGTGTATTACGTATAACACAAGTGCCAACTAGGAATGGCCAAACGGATCAGAGTTTCGGATCCAGATCCGAGTTTCGGATATCAAAATCTAGGATATCTGAGGCACGAACACATCATCATAGTCTTTCCTAAGTCGAACGTATTTGGGAAGGATTTTTTTTAGCCTACTACCAACGATAAGTTTTATTTTGGTTTCTTTTACTCTTCATTTTGAAGTGTTGTATGAGAGACAGGAGCGTACCTTGTGCAGTATCTACGCTACCACCGTAGCCTAAGCTTGTGAACAAACATTTTGAACTGCACAACTAATATTAATTTATTATGGCCAGAACACCTATAATCATCATCAATACTATGTGTGACCTCCGTACCCTCCTTCTACTTATTACTTTGGCTAGTGGTAGTCCAAGATGTTAATCCAGAATACACCACTGGAGGGACAGGGATAGCAGGATCATAGAAAGAGAGAAGAAATTGCTGAGTTACAAATAGATTGCAAGAGCATTGCCATTGAAACCAGTCATATTATACTCTGTAACTAATCGACAGCACATTCTTGTCTCTTCAAACCCCACCCCACCCTCCAAGATCCCCAACCGTGACTACCCTTTGCCCTGTGACGGTTATTAGTCACTACGCGTTGTTAAAAGGAAACAACAAAAACATATCCTCCTGCCATCCCTTTTAAGCATGCAGCGAAGTAATAAAAACGAAACTCCTTTCCCAGATTAATTTGCTTTAGAGAAATAGGGCACGTATTTTAGAAAAAATAAAGGACGTTAAGAATTGTTCCTATATCAGCTAACTTTGGATAAGAAATCATTAACAATCAAATACACAACTATTTCTAAAAAATATATTTTTCGAGTTTCAGAAACATTGAATTAAATTAATTTTATTTATGGTAAATTATGAAATTCCCTGAGCAATACCTTCCCCATCCTCGAGAAAAAGAAGAAAAAAGAGAATCCGGCGATAGCTGCACAGATGAAAACTTTGTTGTTTTGTCAGGACACTTTGATAAGATGAAACTTAATTATTATTGGGACGAAAGGGGCTAAGTTATGTAATAAAATATTTAAAAGACGTATCCAGCGCGACTCTGGCTGCCACACATCTGAACGAACTAGGAAGAAACAAGAAAAAGAAGCATCTGCAAGGAATCATTTTAGTATATTATATTCTGTTATTTAACTTTATATTCAGAAGATGTACAAATATTTTAAAAAGCTATAGGGAGCGTACCTAAGCAAGACAAAGCATAGGAAAGTAAAGCAAACTGATTTTAATGAATAAGCATTTTATTCGAATGGTTATTTTTCTGTGGAACAACTCGTATACGTTCAGATATTTAACAATTAGAATCAGACTACGTTATACCGACAGATCCTCTTTCAATTGCTTAGCCTTGCCCATTTACGTTTGAATGAAAATACGTAGATTTCAGATATGGCCTAAGCTTCGTGGATATGCCCGGCTATTATTAATTGAGTATCTGAAAGTATCAGTTCATTTTTAACCACCTTGGAGTGTCCATATTAAGACTATGTTCGTCGCTAAATAAAACAGAGAGAAAATAATTTCAGATCCGGGAGCTAATTTCCCAATTTCGGTTCTTTGTTGTTGTGGGACAGAGCCCCCAACACGTCTCTCAGCAATACATATTAATTGTATGCATTATCTACTTTATTATGAAAATATTAATTTTATACTGAATGTATGTATGTGTGTGATATGTAAATGGTATGACTCAAACACGGCCGGGGTCAATTTTAATATCCATATCATGTATCTATATGTAAATTTATGTTCTAACCATTTGTATAACTGTATGTAATGTTCTATGTACTTGTATGTATATTTTCCTTCACATATTTTTCAGCCCAACGAAGAGAAAGCTGTTTTGAGCTAGCCTTGAACTCTTCACGGCAACAGCACTGTTTTTTCCTTCTTGTATATACTAGGTGTGTAAATATGAAACCGGAATTTGTGCATAGACGGCGTTAGCTGTCACTGTGGTTACCATAAAATTGTGTCCTTGGCGCCACTTGCTTGTTTTGACTGCTGATAACGATTTGCAACTCACAACCAGACACGTTTCATGTCATAATGTGGTGTTTAATAGCGTTGAACATGGCGCAATTTGTACCTACAAACTACGATGTGCGGACAGCATTGATTTCTTGTTACCATTTGAAGAAAACTGCTGCAGAATCGCATCGCATGCTTGTCGAAGCTTATGGTGATCATGCTCTTCGTAAGTCACAGTGCTATGCGTGGTTTACAAAATTTAAAAGTGGCGATTTTGACGTGAGAAACGAAGAACGTAGAAGACCACCGAAAAATTTGCAGACAGCGAATTGCAAGCTTTGTTGGATGAGGATGACGCTCAAACGCAACAACAACTCGCGGATCAATTAAATGTGACACAGAAGCAGTTTCCATACGTTTAAAAGCCATGGGCTAGATTCAAAAGGTGAGAAAATTGGTTCCACATGCGTTGATTGAACGACAGCAGGAAAACCGAAAAGCCACTTGCGAAATTCTGCTCGCCAGGTACAAAAGAAAATCATTTCTCCATCGAATTGTGACGTGACGAAAAGTGGATCTATTTCGAGAAGCCTAAGCGTAAAAGATCATGGGTAACTCCAGGAGAACCGGCGACATCGACTGCAAGACCAAATCGCTGTGGACGGAAGACAATGCTTTGTGTTTGGTGGGATCAGAAGGGAGTGATCTATTATGAACTGCTGAAACCTGGCGAAACCTTTAATACCTAACGTTACCGACAACAAATGATCGATTTTCATCAAGCTTTGCGTGAAAAACGACCAGAATATGGTCAAAGACAACATGAAGTGATTGTGCTTCACGATAATACACAATCCCACACAGCAAAACGGGTCAAGGAAACAATTGCGACGTTTGGCTGTTAAATCCTTCCGCATGCGGCTTACTCACCAGACTTGGCGCCTTCAATTTTCACTTATTTGCATCCATGGGACACGCACTTGCTGACCAGCGCTTCACATCTTACGAAACTGTACGAAAATGGCTTGATGACTGGTTTGCAGCACAAGAGGCACAGTTTTTTTTTGGTCTGGCATCCACACATTGCCGGACCGATGGCAGAAATGTATCGCTAGCGATGTCCAATAGTTCGAATAAAATAGTTCTTAGCATTGTCATCCAGTCACTGTGTCTTTTCTGTACATAAATTCCGGTTTCATATTTACGCACCTGGTAAAATCAATATAAAACCCTTTCGGGGTAAAGGGAAGAGTGACGCAAGAATTCTACTCACAAAGGAAGTGATATTCATTTTGCGAGTTATTTTCTTTTGTTTCACTTTGCCGGAAGTGTTTCCTTTGTAAATTATTAAGAGGTTTAGTTGCCTCCCTTCCCCCATATTAACACAAAGAAAATAACTCGCAAAATGGATATAATTTATTTTGTGAGTAGAATTCTTGCGTCACTCTACCCTTTACCCTGAAAGGGTTTTTATACTGATATCACTTATTTTTTAAGGCTGTCTCTTAAAAAAAAAGTGCATAGTCTTCACACAAAAGGTCGATTTTGGAGCATGGTGGGCTCCGTATTTCGAAAACGGTAACTCATCAAAAAAATAAGCTACGATTTATCCCAACTTGTTGGTGCCCGCAATTGACCCCCCAAACCCCCGGTACCACCCATTAGGTGCTAAAACAAAAAGACACACTCAATGACACACAAACTTTTCTATCTTTTGTGAAAATTCTGTGATTCGGTTAAAAAAAAACATTGTAAATATTGAACCCCTTCACCAATTTTGACGTGCGATTCACCGTTTGGAAGGTATTGAAGCATAGATTAAGATTTCGCAAGTTTCGGCCTCCTATATGGTCTGGAGTCAGTGCTACCATCAGAAATGTGAAAATCTGATATTTTTTTCGCACCGTCCGTCTTTAGTATGGCAAAGAGCTTTCAAATGCAAGTTCAAGCATCAAATTCGGGCTTATAGTTCGCTAGATCCGAAACTAGCTATACATAGGGTCACACTAACAGACTCATTTGTCAGCAGCACTCGAAGAACTACCGTTCTTCATGAGAAACTCTGGGGAAATTGAATAGCTTTTTTGCTTACTTGTCTTTTTTTTGTGCTCAACGTCGGTTGCCTTGTTTTCCTCTCCTTGGTAGTCGACGGTAGAAGGCTTTTATGTTACTGGGATTTGTTTTATCATGAAAAGGTCTGTAAGAAGTCTCTACCGAGATTGTATATAAACCTATATTTTCGAGTAGGGGAGGTCGCATATTTCAGTATTAACTTTGACTTCATAGAAGCAACGTCGAAGCCTGTTGCTCAAGTCCAGTGAGCAGCCATGAACACTCTTCATTTAAGAGTGATTCTCTGTGGCAGAGAATTAAGCGAAGTGGCAGCGGAGACAGAAGTTTAGGTAGATATGACCATTATTTCTAGTTAATATTTTGGAGAAACTCACTGGTCTCTGGTTCAATTCCCGTTGATTTCGTTAAAGTCAAGTTTTGCTTAAGTATTTCGCCGCGGACACAGGAAAGATAATGTTTCTATTTTTGTTGGGATAAGCTACTTCGCTGTTGCGACCACCACAGGGATTCTGTCAGAAATTTTTGTTTGTGGGTATGACAAATGGATTTTTTTTTTCATTTTTTGATTTGTTGAAAAACTCAATCTAGATTTTTATTCTTGCTCACGATTTTAATAGAGATTGGTTGGATTTGTTACTTGAAGAAATCAACATTAAAGGAGGGGGCACTGTGGAAGACTATTTCCGTCGACCAAGCGCATTGCAAGTTCCAATTTTCCTTTGCTAAAAGTCGATTTTCTAGTCGACGCATTTGTATGGGAAGTTTAGGTAGATTTCCATTACACCAAAAGCCCTCCCACAAGAAGCAGAAGAGAGGAAGTTACAGAGAACATGATATTGTTTGTTGTGAAGTTTAGCTGCACTGATTGTGATTCAATATTTAGCTTTTTTCTATAGATTGATGCTTAAAGATTCTTTTGTCGTTGAAAGGTTTAGAGAAACTGTCAGATGTGACATTTTCTTGTAAGTTTTTATTTCAATCCTGTGCATTCTATGAGATGAAGTCCAGGTTCGAATCCAGGCAAAAAGGAACAGACAGATTTGAATGAAAACACTGAATTAAATTCACAGATAGGTCACTGGGATTCATTACCGATCTCAGTTTAAAGAAATTGTCAACGCGACAGTGTGTTCTGAAGCTGTACACAGGGAGCTCATATCCGGCTCTTTTCCATAAAGATTTTGAAGAGAACTATTAGCGTTCTCATTTTGGCCAAGAGTCTACTACCGACTCGTGGATAGACGTTGGTGTCCCCATAGAACTACTACCGTTCAATGTATGGGCTGAGGGAGTCGGTACTGGAATTTGGGTGGTTGAAATTATCCAGATTTTATTGAAGCACGAAATAAATCTACACTAAAGAGATCACTAAACAAATTAGAGCAAGCAACAAATTCAGTTAATAAAGGGTTATTATATTTTCCCCGGAAATCTGCATATTATTTTTGAGTCTAGAGCTAGATCCCATATCTTCTTGAAGTATAATTTAAATTTCTGTTTGACAGCAACAATCTTTTATTTATATCTCAGCACCATATTAATCCCTACTTTCTTCGCAATCCAACCGTAATTTTATATATATCTGCGAGGCGGATATCTGGAATCCGTTAGATATCGTAGCTGTGCCGTGCGGATTGCCTATCAAATAGGGGCTGGGAACTGTTTAGAAACAAGTTTAACTGCTCGATTGGCTGGCGTCCGAAATAATTAAAGAAATCATCCGATCGATTATTGTAATAGTTTGTCTTATCTGCGATTTATGCTATTATATTTTTTCTCTCTGCCAATCCAGAGAAGCCTTGTTCCCGAAGAAGTGACTTCCTGGAGACGTCATCCCACTGATATTTTGAGTTTCTGTTCGAACTCTTTAATTTCGCACGTAGACCTTGCAGAACACGATTTGGCGTCCGACACATTTAGGGATTTTCGAGTGAAGAATCAGTTTTAGCTCTACTTCGAAGGAGGGATTTTTGCGTTTCGTCAAGGTTTTTTGTAACTGTGATAACAGAGAAATTTATTATTTGCTGCTTTTTGTGAGACTGAGATCAAATCGTATAATAGGCAATATGAGTGAAGTAATCGAAAGGGATCTTATTTGTCAAGCTCTTGGATTAAATGTCATATGCGAACTCACAAGTGAAGAATTGATAGAAAAAAATAGATTAATGAACTTAGCTTCATCAAGCTCTGCAACGTCTTCTGGTGGTAGTAATAGCGTATCATCTGACCACGGAAAAGAATATGATCAAAGTGCTGAAAATGATGCATTACCTAAATTTCTTGCTGAGTTCAAAATTGAACTTCCGGTGTTTTACGGTCAGTCTGAGAGGATGCTTTTGATACTTTGGATAGATTAGCTTTGTTTCAAGAGAAGAAATTTTTAAGACACTCAGGTATTAAAACATGTGCTACCGAGATGCCTTTGTGACGCCGCGTTCCGTTGGTGGAGGTTCAAACATCAACAGTTTACATCCCTCCATATCTTGAAGGATTCTTTTTTGAAGGAGTATTTTTACTTTCTCGTATGAATCTGAACTGAACCAGATCAAGTTATCAAGAGAGAAATGAGACGATGTCTGAGTATTCGCAGGTTTAGTACTCTGTGTGCTAGCATGAAAGCACAGGTTGACGAGAAAACCCAAATTAATTTCATATTGCAGAGGGTAAATCCTGAATATCGTACATTTTTGTTTGAAAATGAATTTATTTTTTGAAAGATTTGAAAATCAAAGCTCTTGAAATTCAGAATCATTTACTGGGGAATCTATTGTTTGCGTCTAACTTTAACGAGAGAATCAAAAGACTAAATCCATTAGCAGCACTTCAAAGCACATCGAACCGAGAACCTGTAACCAGCTAGAACGAAGGCTGGTAAATTTCCTTAAGAGGAAACAGTTGAAGAACAAAAAAGAAAAGTTGTTTCCTACCCCTGCGGACTAAAGGGACATATTTCTACCAGATGTTCTGTAAAGTTATCAAAAACAGGTCACAAGGAACTTCTTCTATTTCTAAAGAGAGAAGGGGAGAAAGGGTTAGCAATAAAGAAAATAAGGTAGCGGAACCTCTCGTAACTGTCAATCTTTGGGTTTTGGCTAGAACTGGTGATGTTGATTGTGGGAGCTCCGTTAATCTTTGGTGTACAGGTCATCACAAGGCTCTTAATAGGTGTTCGCTTCGTAAAAGAAAGAACGGATCTTATTTTGGCAAAAGTGGAGACTTTCGCAATAGTAAAGATGAAATTAAATATTTATTTAAGAGGAAAAAAGTATCTACACTGTTTCTGGTCGTTCCTGGAATCCATTATGATATTATTATCTGACGTGGATTCATTCATGACGCGAACATGTCTTTGCATATTGGTGACAACTCCTGGTCTTTCGAAGGGCAGACAGGCAAATATAAATTTAATGAGCTATATGTCAAGAAGATAGGAACTTTCAATAAAGATCTACACTCTGCAATATCTGTAAAAGTTTTTCTCAGGTATATAGAGAAGAAATTAACCAAATGTTTGTTGAAGTTGAAAGGAACTCACAAAAAAGCACAGGGGGTGAGTCTGTTTGTGAGAGACAATCACGAGTTAGGTGCACTCGTAAGCAAAAGTCTTTCCGTAGCAACAAGAGGAGAAAGTTAGTTTATTTTTTAGCCAAAAACGTATATGTGCCTTGGAATGTAATAGGTTGGGAAATTCAGAAAGAAACGAACAAAGGACACATCTGCTAAGATGTAATATTTTCGACACCGAGCCACTTTTTCTTTTATATTCGAGTGCGAGTTTTAACGTCGTTAGTCATTCTTTGGAATCAGTCTAGATTGCAAATAGCGCTGTCATGAGGAAACGTTCAATTTCTATAAATATAGCCAATGGACTAGCTTGTTCTTTCGGGGAAATTATTGCCAATATAAGATATCAATTATACTGTTAAACAGCGTTTTGTTGTCTTTGAAACTTTACGTAGGGACCTTATTGATGGTAGGACCGTGTTGGCCACTACTGGGATCGTTTTGAACATTAAGGATGGAAATTAATGGCAAGATTCTGATGAACAACAAAAGTTTAGATTTGAATCTGACGATGAGTTAAATTATTGTGAGACAGCAAAAATGCATGTACATTTTAATGGCGAAATTAATGCATTTGAAGATAAAAAAGAAGAGTCAATTACCGAAATATTTGTGAGACAGCTGGAAAAATCAATTTTTGATTATGTATAGAAAGAAAGATTTCGTGAATCGTTGTACGAATATAATGATATATTTTCAAATTAATTGAAAATGACACCTCTGATCAAGCATCACATAGAGGTTTCCAATACTTGGTTCTTTTCGTGTCGTATTCGTCCTCTATCTGAAGAAAAGAGAAGGATTATGAAAGAATTGTCAAGAGTCAAGAAAATACACAGAATTTAACACACCTTTCGGAAATTTTGAGTTTAATGTTGCGTCCTATTGAGCTAGCAACTGTCCGTTTACTGTGAATAGGCTTAGGGAGACTGTTTTAGGTGAATTTTACTTCACTACTGCAATCCATTTCTATGATGATGTACTATTAGCGAATAACTCAATAGAGGAGCACTATGAAACTTAAAATACGTCTTACAGTGTTTTAGAGAGGCGAATTTGTCTATTAAGCCTCGAAAATTAAACCACGGAGTCAGAACACTCGAATTTCTGGCTTTAGAAATTAAAGATGGAACGTACTCTTGCACGGAAGAGAAAATGAAGATGGCCACCCAGATTGAGAGGCCTAAAACAAGGGAAAACATATGTCTTAAGTTTTTCTTTATTTTTTCGGCCATGTAATTCCAAACATGGCGAAAATAACTTTATCCTTGACAACATTATTGGTGGATGCGCCATTTCGCTGTGACGAGAACTGCGACCAATCACTGGCTAGCTTACGTAAAGCTATTGTTGATAATCCTGTTTTGATTCCCCCAAATTTGAAATGGATTTTCATTTGTTTATCGACAGCTCCGAATTCTGCTCTGGATTTTGCCTTGCGCAAAGAGGAGAGGACAACAAGTTACGTTGTGTCTATTTTGGAAGCAAAAAACTAAACCAACACAATCAAGATATGGTGCAACAAAACGCGAATTATATGGGATTTTGATTCCACTCGAAAGATTTCGAAAGTTTCTCTTATTATCTGAGGGAGTAACTTATGTCTATACCGATCATCAGCCGTTACGCTCGATAATTGCTGCCAGGGATTCTTCCACATTATTCCAGAGATATGGATGTCGGATTTCGAGTTTCAAATGCATTGTTAAGTATACTCAAGGGAAACGCTTTTTTGTGGACTACTTAACCATAATTACTGGAAATTATACAGAAGCAGAGGACTACCCAGGTGATGAGCTAATGGAACTGGAAATTCCACTCGAAGTTATAAGCGATGAAGGGTATTTAAAAATACAAAATGGAGATGGCAAGCTGATCGATGTTTCTGAAGAGAAAAATGACGAAGTAAACTGCTGTTTTCTATTATGGGGAAAGTTTAAAGAGGAAAAATGAAAGGGGAAATTGGCTAAGTAAAAGATTTATGTCTCTGCAAATTCGAATGTTTGTTACTCTGACGAAGAGGAAAAAAGGACTTTTTGACCTGCTTCCTTTAGCAGGAAGAGAGAATAGGAAGAAAAAGAATGCAACATTTATGATTTTGTGAGAGATAACCAGTACTGAGAAGTTGTTGGAATCTCAAACGTAAACGATTTTTTTTAATGAGGAAGTTAATATTGAATGAAGAGGTGTGTTGGTCATAGCAGGAACGTGCTCTGTACAATAGATTTGGAGGGACTTTTATTCATGGGAATGGTCTTCTAATTAGAAAGATGAAAACTAAGAAATTTTTGAAGTAATTGGTTGCCGCTAGCATTGGGACATAGAATTTTGGTACACTTTCATGATACATTAACAACCGCACACCAAGGTGTAAGGGGAACAATTAAGAATGTTAAAATATATTTCTATTGGCTGGGAATAGACAGGGACACGCTGTCATATGTGCGCTCCTGTGACCTTTGTTTACAGTTTAAAGCCTTTTCTGGGAAAAGGTATCTTTTCATGCAAAGTGCGCCAACTTTGAAATTTGGGACTTCAATATACGTTGACTATTTAGGGGTCCTTTTTCGACGTTCCAGAGGTCGTTACCGCTATGTATTTATTGGGATAGACTCCTTTAGCATATATTTTCGATTCATTCCTGTACGTTGAATTTCTCCTAGAACAACTTGTTAAATTTTAATAAGTATCTTCTGTGAAAACGATTTCTATGAAAGGGTGGTATCAGATAGGCTGCCGGTGGTATACAGTAAATATCTCGCTACAAGGTATTGTAATGTGAAAATAATCCTTAGCTTTGAACCCCATCTATATCACTTTCTATCATCAGTTTTCGTTCTTGAGACTGAAACAAATTCAATCTGCAAGAACTAGTATTCCTCACCTAAAAAACAGAAGTTTTGTGTAGCCGTTACACTGCCTAAACATCTGAAGCTAGAAAAGCGAAATTTGGTATGAAGGTCACCATCACCAGTAGATTACGCAAGTATTAAAAAAATTGAAGATGTCGCCATCTTGCATCCAAAATAGCCGCAAAACCCATTGTTGTATAGAACTTGAGATTTGTGTAAATCCTATTTAAACTTGTACAAAGGCGTAAACAGTTAACATAGTGTGCAAACTGCGAAGTTGTGCTATTTGAGTATAGTGCACAAGGGCTTAGTCTATCCTATCTATAAAGAGATTTCATTATATTTATAACTGCTGTTGATTATTATAAACTAGAGAATTAATACTTATTAATTAAAGAATATTATAAAAGGATATATCTTCGTGGGTGATGAGTGCGTTTTGATTCCCACAAAACAAATCAGTGGCTTTACAGTGTAGTTTGCCTACATGCGTATTTGTGTAAATCCTTTTTAAGCGTGTGCAAAGGAGTAAACATTGAACATAGCGTACAAGCTGTAAATTGGTGTTATTTGAGCATAGTGGACAAAGGCTCAAACAGTCCATCATATGTATAAAGGGCTTTCATTACATTTATAACTGCTGCTAAGCCTATATATTTTGAGTTTAAATAATATTACAAATTTTAAAATTAATTCTTATTAATTTAAGAATATTTGTGTAGTGCTTTATAGTAATAGGGAGTGCAGTTTTCTGAATAGTTCTGGATTTTTACTCCGTTAAATATTGTGTTGAAAAGAATAAACGTCTTATGATTACAATTATAGCGCTTTATAGTAGGGAGTGCAGTTTCCTGAATAGTTCTGGATTTTTATGCCGCTAAGTGTTGTGTTAATTCAAAAGAATAACTATCTTATGATTACAATTATGGAAAAAAATATGAAGATATAGAGTTCAAATGTCCCTATCTGATGATTAGGACCAAATAAATGAAGGTAAAAGTTGGATTTGCGGTATTAAGCTTTCGCAACCAACGACTTAGAACTTGGGAATTTGTATCACCCTGGAGTTACCAACGATTTACGTATATGTTGTACATGAACTTGCTTTAATTTCCTTGTAGTTGTTCTAATGTTGGGGTACCGAAAATGTATGTAATATTTTCTGTGCTATCACAGTGATTTATAAGTGCTAACCAATTACTTAATAATCAGTTCGTGTATTACGTTTGTTTCCTGAGAAAAGATCAATATCTAATGTAAGAAATAAATCCTGCCAAATGAATTCAGTCGAACTTTGGGTACAAGGATGCATGCAGACTAACTTGTATGTTCCATAAAGTAATAGGCTCTCGTTATATAGTAAAGTGTCGTTTATTTATTTATTACAAATTGCAATAATATCTACCAATTAGTGGTACATCTAATAAACCCAAACAGAGCAGTGATTGTTAATGCTAAAGAAAAAAACTGCAAATAAACAGGTACAAAATCTAATTGAAAATTAGATTG
>JAGDQP010045121.1:0-10917 GCA_022664845.1 Lepisma saccharinum
TACATCATGCAGGATGTAACAAAATACCACTGACAAAAGTTCTGAAGATTAAAAAAAATATAAAATAAAATAAAAAGTTTTTTAGACGTACTTTTTTAAACAATTCGTACTAAAAAGTAAAAAAAAATGTTTATGCATGACTAAAAAGAAAAGCATATGGCGCGTTCTCATATAGTCACTATAAATTCTTGAATTGGCGCGCCTCATGCTTTTCTTTTTAGTCATGCATAAACACAATTATTTTTTACTTTTTAATACGTATTGTTTAAGAATAGTAAGTCTTTAAAAAGTTTATTATTTTTTTATGAGTTATTTCGGTGTTCGGATACTTTCTGTCAATTAATATTTTCTGACCCAAATCCTAAAGTGCTCTGCAACCAGTCAAACGCAACATGCTAGTATTTATTTTAGGATAAAGAAGTTCATATTAAAAATAAATATTAAAATATGCTTTTAAAATATATAAATATATGAAAGTAAGAATGGAATACTGTATTGATACCCAACTTACGTCGTTGTGCAAAATTTCATCTTTAATTTAACGTTGCAAGATCTGAGGACACCACGAACTGTGAACTAAAGAAAATTCTCTAAGAACGTTGTATCCGAGTTGATCTGGCTTGAAAGTTAAAATTTTTGTAATTTCAGATCACGATTAGGCTTGTATTATTATTATTATTATTATTATTATTATTATTATTACGATACTACAATACTTCAATACTAGGAAGAATTGAACAAGGATATGAATGATACATTAACATTTTAGTAGATGCTTATCATATGTTATTTTATTTAAGCGCGCCTCTTTTTAGGCGCCCTGAGCTTGCTCTCCAATTTTACATACTGTAGAACTTGTTACACCATTAGCAGTACAGGATATCACCTCCGTGAATCTGGAACCCCATAAGGACGGCACAAACGACCAAAAGTAGTTCAATCGTTTGTGCCGGATTGTGTCATAAAAAGTTTCGTTTGTGCTCAATCCGTCGCAAAATTATGCTTCACTCTCAAATTGCTCGTAAATTTCAATTTCGAAATGAAAATTGTGCCAACCGTTTGTGACGGATGGTGCCGTAGAAAGTTTCGTTTCTACTCAATTCGTCTCAAAGAGATACGACATTCAATTTGTTTGCGGGGCCAGCTTCACGCTCGAAATCTAGAAATATTTCTATTTTCGGGCCAACCTTGATCGCTATTGGCCGCTATTTGCCCAATATTGGGTCGATATTGGTCTGATATTCTGAACAGCTGGGAACAGAATGTATCTTATAAGAATATCTTTTAAAGTAAAATTAACTAACTCTATGGATTACAGAAGTGCTCTTGGCACATGGAAAAACAGTTCCTGCAACAAGAAATAGCTTTCGTGTCAAACATTAAATGAAATTGAAACGTAGAATAGAAAAACAAAGAAACTGCAACTACCCGACATTTGACGAAGTCGAAAAAAACAATATAACTTCACAGTTCTCACTCCTGACAAGTCTTGACCAATGACATACTCGATCATGTTTTTACAAGGAGTGCAACAATTATAATCATGTACGTTTTACCTTCATTTGCACTTAAACGTTAACCCTTGTGATATGTATATATCACCGATTATATATACATTTTATATTTTGCAGCGTGATATGATATAATTTTGTATTACTTTGGTTCGATAAGTCTAAAAATTCTCAAGCTACTGACGTGTAAAAGAGTAATAAATCGTGATAAATATTTCTAAATTTTACAACTTCCAAAGTCTTAGAGCATATCTATGTGTTTAAATATGTAGTAAACAATACTTACTCTATGGCTTACGGAACTCGCAAGTTCATCCCTTCAGTATCAAACTTTTGCCATGGGTTTCTATCCTGTGCAAGATCAAACCAGTTTTCATCACAAACTCCTACTTCTAGAAGTTATCTATACTAAGCGACTTTGTATTTCTTCCGTGTATTCGTTTTTGCTTGATACATATGGTCTCAAGTATTTAAATTTATTTACTTTCTTTATGTCCTTATTCTTAAATAAATTTATTTCGTATGATATCACAAAATTTGTCATACTTCTGACAATGAATATACCCTTATGTCTCGGAAAACACTGCAAATCTCATTTGGATTACCTGGAGAGAATATGCGAAGTTTATAAGAAAAGCAAGCTCTCTGTCTGCTGATCACGATGACCTCTATCTAAGTACGTGTTGAACGAAAAACTCTTCACACGTGCGATTGATTATCTCTGTGTACATAACTTCTTGTGATTTTCACTTAAGTGTTCAAATAATGATAATTATGAAGAATTGGAATGATGGTTCTTACTCAGCTCTTTCAGTCTAGTACTTACGGCGTTGGACTTCATATCGGCATTGGAGAGGCACGCAGACTCAGTCATACTGCGGGCCGTACTGACTGAGATTCTCAGACTTTCCTTGAGTTTCACCCAGTAAATGCCAGCATGGTACTGGGACCAAAACCATAGTACTTGCTACCTTCCCTTTCCCTGTCACCGGAAAAGTTATATCTTAGAAACATCATTCCGCAGACATGTGACGGAATTATGCCATGTAAATATTTAAAAAAAAAATGGTTGTTCTGTATTTAAAAAAAATAATAATTAGAACATGAGCTAACAATCTTTTAAGGCTCCAAGGCCCCTTTGATAGCGACTTAATTCTATTACGAATAAACTCTGGGTATAGTCTCGTACTTTGTTTGAATAGAGCACAGATATTATGCAATCCACTATAACGTAACTGTTATGCAAGGAAACATAAGGCTCACAGTATATATTTTGTCAAGGACAGACGGACGAAGCGGAAATATAAGGTTCCGTATTATTAGCAGTAGTTTGCGCTTTGTTATGAAGGGACCTAAAAGCAGAACTTGCTTTCCAATTGTATACTGAAAGATTGCCAACTACAAACTGTCTTAAAATCAAATTGAATAAATTCGTATCAAAGCAAATAACATCTTTACTTCGTTCGAATGCTTTTACATTTTATAAAATTGAATACCAGTTATTTCAGTTGTACAAAATCAGTGTTGGATTCCAAAGATCTTGACAGCAATGCAAAGATAAATGCCCAAATGTATTCTTTATTATAGTCTCCCTTAATTTAACCAGAGAGTCCGAATATCAGTTCCATGACACGTATTCGACAAATTGCATCACAAATATTTTTCCATTGCGTGAGTAGTAAAACCAAATCCTCTCTCTGTTATAGCTCCCGTGGTCTAGTGGCGAAGATTGCTCACTTCACCAATGGAGAAGCAGCACAAGTTCGAACCATGTACACGGCGGCTATCTTAGACTGAACTAACAGACAAATTACGGTAAATGGATCTAGAATTAGAGGCCATGTACGTTTCTGCTAACTCTACCCGGGAGACCTCCTCGCCGAGGGACGCCATTCCCCAGACTTACGTCACCCTACGCTATCCATTATTGTAAGCTACTGAATCAATAAATTAATATCGGGATAGGAGATGGAAAAGCAAAGGCCATTATCTTGTATCGTCTGCATTGTAGACATGATAGGTCTATGTCTGATATTTTGAATTAATTTATGGCCTTTAGGAATCTCAGGCTCAGGCTATGTATTTTATACGCGAGAAGCCTATCGCTTAACACTATAATTGTCTAATATTCGTGTTCTCAAGACTAATGTTTTATAGGATCTGATTTCAGGATATCGAAGCCAATAGCACAGAATTCAAAATACGAGTCGTTTTGAATTTGAATTTTATTATGACTTTTAGGTTTCTTTCTAAGGCTCAGGCCGGGATTGGGGAGAATAAAGAATGCACGAAAGTGTCGGACAGGGCCTAAGTTTAAGGTACCATAACGGCATTTGCCCTAAAAAACCTCCGCCAAAATGGTCAACCGCTGTGATTGAACCTACGACCTCATAAATACTAACGCTCTACCACTGAGTCACGACCGCTCGGTGAAAGAGAAGTCCTATTCAGTTATTTGGAACAATTTATTCTTAATTTTCAATCCTCTATTACTGATGTGAAGGTTTCTTTCAAAGAAATTGAAACTGCAACAGAGTGTTTTAAGAAATCAAACGTGCTTCCCAAACGATATTTCTGAAAGCAAAGATTTGATTGGAGTAACGGGGACTGAAGTTACCAGCTCGTGGTCTCTGTCTATTGCCTTGAGGAAGTCCAAATTGGCTTAGTAAACGATACATAATTGGAGCCTCCCTAAACGGACGATACTCATTCACCTCCATTATCTACACGTGAGTTCTCTGTCACGTGTCTAAAGTGAAAGCACTCTCAATCAGCTCTCCTCGAGAACAGAACTCAGCACAAACATGGAGCTATAATAGTTCAAGTTCATATGTCAGGGTTGTAGTAGATACATACAATTTATATATTATACTATATTCATAATCGCATGCGTATGGGGAGGGATTACTTATTTGTTTTCGTTGCAAATGACGGTTTGCTTCTTTCTGACCAAAGTGTGACTTACAGCTTTTCAAAATGCCTTTAGGTATCTATGGATGAGATCGGAATAGGGTGGGGGAAGGATGTAGGAGGGAGTCGACCAAGGCCTAAGTTGAAAGTACTATGCATGCATTTATCTAGCGTGACTGAGAGAGATCACTAGAGAAACCTTAGGTAGGATAGTCGACCGCTGGTATCGAACCCAGGACCTTCATTATCGAAGCCAACGCTCTACCAATGGCCCTTCTCTATCTTCTTTCTGATAAAACAGTGTCTAACAATAGATGTACTATATAAAATATGAGTTAATTTACTATTTATATCGTTCTTAAAAGTTGAAAGTAAAGTAAAATGCATGGTGGCAAGAAGTTACGCTATTTTTAAATGGGAGTCGCCGTGGCTCAGGCGGTAGAGAGTCTGACTATGAATCGGGCGGCCCGAGTTCAAATCCCGGCCAGTGCTTCTAAGCCTGGCGCTCTGAGGTGCACTCAGCCTTCTATCAAATTGAGTACCAGAGTATCCTTGGTATTCCTGGGCACCTTGGCAGGTAAAGGCGGTTGAGCGTGGGACTGACCACTCCACTTCACTTCCTGGCGCAGTTCGAGAATATGTAAAGCGCTACCTCCACATCCCCCATGCACCGTTCACGGCGCGTGCGCATCGCAGAGGGGATAAGTTTGCTTTTTTTATTCTATAAAGTAATGCTATTCTTATCGGAGATCCATCGTCCCAGAACAATTTTATGTTTTTCTTGATCTTAGCATTTATGGATCTGGTCTTTTTATATTTTTTTCTTTAGTTAACAATGGTTCCCAGTATCCTCAAATTTTGAAAAGTTTCAAACAATGATGAAATTTTGCACAACGACGTAAGTCGGGTGACAATCCAATATTCAATTGTCACTTTAATATATTTCTGTATATTTATATATATTTTAAAAGCATATTTTAATCTTTTTTTTTAATGTGGACTTCTTTATCCTAAAATAAATATTAGCCTGCAACGATGTTCGGTTTTGACTGGTTACAGAACACTTTAGGATTTTATCACAAGGTATTAGCTTCAGAAAAAGTATCGAACACCAAAATAACTCGAAAAAAATAATAAAAAAGACAAACTTTTCCTAAACAATTCGTACTAAAAAGTAAAAAATAATTTTGTTTATGCATGACGAAAAAGAAAAGCATGGGGCGCTCTCTCATATACAGTCTCTTTATAAATTCTTGAATTGGCGCGCCCCATGGTTTTCTTTTTAGCCATGCATGAACAAAATTATTTTTTACTTTTTAGTACGAATTGTTTAGGAAAGGTTTGTCTTTAAAAGTTTTGTTTTATTATTTTTTCGAGTTATTTCGGTGCTCGATACTTTTTAGGAAGCTAATGCCTTGTGATAAAATCCTAAAGTGTTCTGTAACTGTCAAAACCCAACATCACTGCTGGATAGCATTTATTTTAGTATAAAGAAGTTCATATTAAAAAAATATTAAAATTTGCTTTATTTTTTATTTTACTTTTGTGTTACAAGCCTGGGAATTTAATTTAATAACAGTCCCGCCTCCATTTTTTATTCCAAAATACTATTTAAAAATACGTATTCCGTTTCTTCCCCTGTCCATTGATATTTTGGCATGAAACTGAATAATCTCAAATCGGAATAAATTAACAAAAAGGCATTGAAAACTATGCAAGTAGATAGCCGAATACTTGACTAAATTGATATCATTACATAATTATTTGTATGTGTTATTGGATAAACTGTTCAATTTTCCGTAAATAGTTAATTAAATACGTGTTATCTTCTCCATTCAGTCAATATCCATTAATAATGGTGGGATGTTTAAATGTACTCAAACCAATGGATAAAAAAAAACAAAAAAAAAAACGTGAAAGTTTTCTGGAGTATTCCCATATTGTTAGTTCTACTTTTAACTTTTGACCAAATTGCTTTTAAAAGTATACTAAATTTATCGCTTTATAAATTCTGTAAACATCTTCCCTTGGATCTTAAAAACTGCTTCGTCCAAACTTTCTGGAGCCTCTAGCTTAGGACTCCTGCAGTGTTTAGTTCAGTGGAATATTTGTAAATTTGGAAGGTCACTGAACCCATGTTCTTGGTTTGTATAGGATGAACGATCTTCTGTGGTCAAAAACTCGGTTAATGAATTTTCAGTTACTCCCTTATTTCTTCATTTCCGTGAGTTATTCTCTTGTATTAGGCTATGTTTACGGGGGAAATACTGACAGTTCTATATAAATGACAAACAATTTAAAATACAATTTCTTTGCACATTATTGCAGATAGAAAGGAAAAACTGATCTTCATAGCCAAATGTAGCCTCCGGAACACATTTTCAGCCCCGGGCGAGCACTTGTCAGAAAAATCTTCTCAGCATTCTTGTTCCTCCTTTCTTTTTTTTATTATTTTAATTATTATAAATCGTATTTGTTGCTAAAAGCACTCTTCCTATTGTTGAAACAAACATAAGAGAAGTTTCCACATCATTTTTTTTATTATTATTTAACAAAATTCTAAATACAGCTGGCTAGCTATTTTATATTAAAAATTTAGAATGTTTAACAATGTGAGAAAAAAAAATATTTAATATTAACAAAAGCAGTAACAACAACAACAACAAAAGAAAACAAATCTAGCACTAAGATACCAGTTAGCGGGAACATAGAAAGCGTCTCTCTGCTGAATTAAACGAAGCTTCCGTGATAAATAGATCAACGTTCATCCGTAAATCATTATAGAGTTTGGGCAACCTATGTAACAGCGAGCGCTAGATAATAGAAAGCCTAAATAAAATAGCTGATTGCTTCGAGATAGTAGGAAGGAGAAAATAAAGTTCAGGCAAGAGAGATTCAGATCTGAATTTTCCATACAAGAATATACGTTGGGTAATTTTTCTCCGGATTTCCGGTGGATGAAGGTTTAGGGTATCCTATTTACTCATGCTGCAAGTGATTGGTATTATGTAGCGTACAATGGCTAGGAAGAAGTGAAGTACAATCTTGTGAGTTTAGCTGGACTGGCCATCGACCAGATCGGGGAGCAATACTCTAATTTCGGAGAAATGAGTTCTTTGTAGAAGGTTCCAAGAGAGGAAAGGTACAAAAGGTTCAACAGACGCATCGATTGTTTTGTGAAGTAATATGATCGGAGAAGGTGAACTTATTATCAATGATAATTCAAAGATCTTTCTGAATGTATTCGGGGATTCGAACCCAGGACCGTTCAACTTCTGAATCAAAGTGCACCACATCACAGAGGTCGTTGGATTACAAAATAACTAGTAGACATTATTTCGACACATTTTTCCAAACCACACGCGTTTCATCAAGGTATTGTATTTTATGAGCTTCCGAATGGTCCGTCATTTATGATACATGATTTCGAAAGAAGTCTAAATGTGCCATAACATTAAACATGTTGGTTATGCAGCAAAGGACATTTAATTTAATATCTAGTGAAAGGAGTACAAGGCTATTTTTAAGTCATCCGCATGCGCATAAGTAATGAAGCACGTGCATCTTTGATGAACTCTCTCATGCGCTTGTCAACTGTGTTAATGTCCGGGACAAAACGAAAAGATCGTTCAGTCGACGGTTATAAAAAAAGAAGAGAAACATATTCTCACTCAGAGTGAGATGTGCCAACTCAAGCATAAACCGTGCAGGTAGGTAGGTCGCTCTGTGTGTCATTCACATTGTATGCAGAGCATATACATTTACAGAAGATACTCAGCAGAAGTTTTTATGGATATTAACAGATTCTGAGATGAAAATTGTTGTCGTAATTAACATCTGGAGAGACGAAGAGAAAGATTTTTATCTCCTATATACATCGTTCTCTCTCTCTCTCTAATAAGGGAATCAGCAAGAAAAACAGAGGTTTTCGTGGTGAAATCAGCGATCTTTCTTTAAAGAAGGAATGGGAAATGGGCGGGAGGGGGATCTGAAATAAAACGAAAAAGAACAGAAGGCTTTTATTAAACCATTCATTCATTCAGTACGTGCGATATTCTTACCACATAACTTTCACCAACTACTTTCCCCTTCTTTCTGAATGTTCAGAAAAAAAGGGGCAAGGAACATGGGTGTTCTAGGTAGGGCGTTAACCCCAAACAAGAATGGATGAGAATTTTTTTTTCTTTTCATTTTAAATTTGGTTTAATTTTACTTTAGTTGACTGCTTCGTCTAACCTTTTTTTGGATGATTAACGTTAACGCCCAAATATGGTTTTGTCTTTCATTCTAAATTTTCATTCATCTGTGATAGAATTATTCAACGCCTTCAAACATTTTTGACTGTGATTTTTCCGTGTACAAGGATCTTGGGTTCCTACTTCCGAACAATGTTAGAACGTTTAATGTTTATGTGCAATCAAATTAATAGAAAATACCTGATAGGTGATTAACGTATCACCAGAGTTCACACTGAGTCAGACTTTTGTGCAGACACATGTTGACAAGACGAGCGCGTCGTGCACGGAATAAATAAGAAGAAAAAAATAAGAAAATGTGTAAAGATACATGGCCGCAACTAACCTTACCTAATCTTCACGAATTCATGGTCAGTAATTTAAGAAAATCTACGAGAAATACAAAAAACAATTCTTAATAATAAATATGAACATATGAAAATATATTTTGAAAGAAAAAAATCTTACCTCACCGGGATTCGAACTCGGGTTCTTTATTCAGTAAGCCTACGTCTTACCAGTGCACCATGATACGACCTTGTAAACAGTGGTTTGACCTTGTACTTACAGTGCACGATATTACGTAAGAAGCCACAGAGGTCACGTGTGCAACATGGCGGCCTCGCGCACGTTATTTAATCCGAAATCGACAGTCTTCTGTTGACAAGGGCTGTCTCAAGCAAGACTGCGACAACCCTTTATCATATCCTTCCTACATATAAGGGCTGCATTCCTTGGAAGCTTGCGATTTGGGTGAATAGCCAATTGAAACACATGTTATACGTAGAACACGTAATATAACACGTGTTTCAATTGGCTACTCACCCTAATCGCAAGCAAAGTAAGCAACGCAAGTGTTCATGAAAATCAGCCTTAAGAAGTTTGAAGACTGAAAACAAAACGAAGAGGAAATATACGTAGCATTACTTAATGCATAAATTACTATATGATGTTGACCAATGCACTACAATAGATTTAAATACCAAAAATATTTTTAAAAAAGAAGAGCAGAAATATTTGATGTATTTCATCTCAATGGATTTCCAAATTGCTGATATCATCGTTCACAGCGCTGCCAAGTACTGACAACTAAAATTGTCTTCATTAGCTTTTGTGAAACAAACCTCGAAATTCTGTGTTAAAAAACTTTAAAACAATCTAATGTAATTAAGTGAATATCTATGAAAACTGTCATTATACATGTTGATAAAGCATGTGCATGTATTTTTTCCAAGTACATTGAAGCAAAAGTTTGAGGTAATACTGGAAAACATATTATGAATTTTAAAAAATAGCATTAATGGAAACATTTACAAAATAATCTCCTGATGGTGAAAGTATTTTCCAAAAGAACATTTTTCAATCATTTTCCAGAAAATAAACTGTTTCGGAAATAACGAAAATGTTTTCAAAATATACTGCAAATATTTCGTAATGTGTGAGTACATATTTAAACCCAGCTGGTCGAGTGGTTACTGTCGCTGACTGCTGATCGTTGGGTTCCGGGTATGATTTCCGGCTCTGCCAAGAATTTTTGTTCAAATCGAGATGGTCTGGAACGGTGCCCACTCAGCATGGTGATGCAATTGGGAAGCTGCCGATCACAGTTGAGAACTTCCGCTCTTCTCTCCCAACACGTCTGGCCAGCGTGGGAGCAGTAGACCAAGCAACTCCTCCCTTCGGAAGAGGCCTCATCCAGTAGTGGATTGAATATGGCTGTGATATATATAGGGTGGTCGGTCGCCGATATCTAACCTAAGTGCCAGGGCCTCACATTTTTTCGAAAAAACTTTGGTAAACTTTATTTTATATGGGCCCGTCTAGTAACTTTTAACTTCGGCTCGTCACGATTGGACGCTTTATACCTAGTTAAACTCCACAAACATCCATGACCCTGCCTGGATTCGAACCCGGGACCTTCGAGTCGTGGACCTAACGCCTTAGACCGCACGGCTACTCGTTCGGCCCCATTTTTCGAGCTTCTTGTTAGGAGCCCTCTGTTGTTGGTTTTCAAAGGTGTCGACTTGAATTCATAAAAATGCATACAATTAGTTGCAGAAGTGTTACACTGCTTTTAGGAGGCACGTACCCATAAGTTGATCTCTAGAGGGGAGGGATCTAGGTATGTCTAGGTGTGAAATTTAGGTAAATTTCATATAATTTTGCCTAAAATGATACTAATTAAAAAAAAAAGAAATCTAAATTTCGAGTAACGCTTTTTAAAAAAAAAAAATCCAAATAGCATGTGATTTTTAATACCA
>JAGDQP010045122.1:3937-15240 GCA_022664845.1 Lepisma saccharinum
GGAATATCAAGTCAGTTTTCATCATGAGTGTCTAACTCTCGAAGATCCCTTCTATTATTATAATCCCAATGACGTCTCGATCTTCCCAACGGCCTTTTTCTCTTCGGCTTACCAATCATGATGGAATACAATCTTCTTTATCTCCCATTCGAGCCAGATGGCCCATCTTTCCAGTCGTGATTTCATTACTTTCATAAAAGCGGATGAATCGTATTATCTGTGGAGTGCAGTTCTTCATACAGTCTCCTCCGTTCTCCGGTCATTTCGCCCCGTTTTTTGGCCCATATATCTGTTTCAAGCCTTATTTTCAAGCACGCAATTTATGTTCAACTGCCAGAGGATCGTACTCTAACTTTCTCAACCATTAAGGGTCAGTTCTACAATTGACCGCTAAACTTCTAGTCAGCGCTAAGTTAAGGCTAAGTATGATTTGGCCAATAAGAGTACGCAAAATGAGAGTTGGCCTCAACTAAGCGCTGACTAGAAGCTTAGCGATCTATTGTAGAACTGACCCTAAGTCTTACAGGTAGAATATCCATTCTGTATACAAAGATATGATCGCATTTAACTAGCTTCTAAAAATGTGTCTGTAGCTCAGACGTAACTATGACATATTGAATATATATATGAGCCTCCTACGTCGTCTAGTCGGTAGCGCGCTCGACTTCAGTGAGAGCGTTCCCAGGTTCGATTCCTGGTGGGGGCTCACAAATTTCGGTGTTGACCCAGCATCGTGAGGACGATTGGGGAGCTGCTGTGAATAAAAGACAGGGGCGATCACAGTGGGAGCTTCGGCTCTCCTCTCCCAACCCATATGGTCAGCGTGGGAGCAGTAGACCAACTCCTCCCTCCGGGGAGACGTCTTATCCAGTAGTGGATTGAATATGTCTGTGATTTATTATTTCGGCTGACAATATTTCGATATCCTCCAAACTACTATGTTTTTAGTTTTCTTCTTTTGCTTAGTTCTTTCTTATGATAATGTAAAATTTCAATTATATAATAATAGTAACTATGGCAATAATAATTATATTATTATCATTGTTGTTGTTGTTTCAGTCATTCAGGTGTAAAACAATTTTACCTTCAAATTATTTGAGTATGAAATTATTAATTAATTTATCTTTTTATTATTTCCTCAGATGTCCCAATTGGAACAACTTACAAGTAACACTATTTCAAGTAGACATTCAGATCTAGAAGAGATATACATATTTAAAATCAGCATAAAAACTGAGTTTGTATGTAAAATACTAGGTGCCATTGGCCGGCCAGTGGTTGAAGAGAAATTGTTGATACAATAGTCAGATTCTTCTCTGTGGAGAGTGATATAAAAAGTGTTGAAATAGCATTATATTTTTTAATTGCTGAAAGAAATGGAAAGCAAATACACAGTAATGAGTACTGGGGAAAAGAGGCTTCCTTGTGGAGGGTATATTCGTTATGACCGCCATCTTGAAGTCGACCATATTGAATCTCAGTTGATTTTCTTAAATGGGAAGGGGATCATATAATATGTCATTCTGGGCTAGAATGTTACGAGAAATACGTTTCTGAAGTTAGTTTTGCCGTAAATGTAATATTGTGAGATATAAGAGTATGTGACGCTATCATGAGGTAACAATACAATAGCTTCTTCTCGAAAGAACGACGGAAATGAAACAAAATGCATACAAATTGTTCCTCAGTATAGTACCCTATCGATATGGATTTGTACGCATTTGGGTTTCATTTCCGTCCTTATTTCAAGGCAAAATAAGTGTTTCCACGTTACTGTACCATTCACATAACTTTATCTCTCACAATGTTACATTTACAGCAAAACTGACTTCAGGAACGTATTTCCCGTAAAATTCTAGTCCAGAATGACATATTACATGAGCCCCTTCCCATTTAAGAAAATGCATTAAGATTCAATATGGCGGACTTCAAGATGGCGGCCATGAAGAATATACCCTCCACAAGGAAGCACCTTCCACCTAGTACCCATTACTGTGCATTTGCTTTCCATTTCTTTCAGCAATTTAAAAGTGTAATCGTATTTCAACAGTTTAATATCACTCTCCACAGAGAAGAATCTGACTATTGTATCAACAATTTCTCTTCAACCATTGGCCAATGGCACCTATTATTTTACATACAAACTAAGTTTCTTATGCCGATTTTAAATATGTATATCTCATCTAGATCTGAATGTCCACTTGAAATAATGCTACTTCTTAGAAACCGACTGGGAACTTACTTTCAAACCGGAATCGTGCCGGTCAAACCGGGAAGTATTTGAAGCCTAACAATAGCTAAAACATAAATAAATACAAAGTCCAAAAAGTATTATGAAAAGATCCAGTAACAGTTAGATAGAGAGTGTAGATATAAAATATCAGTAAACAACCGAACATTTTTCAGTGAATCCTTACCACTGTGAAAGCACATGAAATCAATGAAAGGGATTTGAAAAAACCTAAAAGTCTCGTGTTGATATTGCTGAATAACATTACATACAGCAAGTGTTCTGATAACTGATTATGTGGACAAATAACCACACGCACGTGAACACCTGTTGATAATGTTGTCACATGTCTATCGCGTATATATTTACCTTCGCGTTGTTTTGACATTTGCACAGCTAGCTTTTGTGTACTATGAAGGATTGTAATAAATGCCATTGTTTCAACGCTTAGGGCTATAGCAAATGAAGCGTATAGGGAAAAAGGGGGAAATGTTCATGAAAGGGGATTTCTCGTAAAACACATTTTAAAGTCCAGCTCTCCCATTTACTCCTATGTATTTCATATTTTTAAAACCTTTATAACTTCGTAATTTTCTTAGATTTTGGATTGAAACTTTCTGAGTGGTTAGCTGTCATTACGTAGTACTTGTTACGAGTACAAACTCATTTTTTTTGTTAAAAAAAAGTTCACTTCCCCCTTCTTTCCCTGTACGCTTCAAATGTTGTATATTCGTACTGATAATACATATTTATTTAATTAAAATAAGCTGACAATGCATAGAAAGCACTTAACAGTCCCTTAAAATGGGCGTCTAGATTAACTAATTCCCACCCAGCAGATTATTTCACCAAAATGCTCAGAACAAAGTCCTAAACAACATATCAAAACTCCCCGGGAATGACGGGGTACACAATTATGAGTTTGGCTCTAAAACTGGCAAGTCATTTTCAATCGCTTAGTAATCTCTATTTCTCCCCCAGATCTTGGTAACTATAACTTAGGAGAGATGAACTATACATCGTTGGGTTTATCATGGTCTGAAACCGAGGGGAAAAATATATGACTTTGTGTCTTTCTTTTGGATGATGTTATACGGGGGCGCTTTGGTTTCGTCTCTATAATAAAACCATTACTTAGCTTGTTAATAATGCCATCTTTATTATTATTCGAGTCTTCTAACGTAAGAATTCGAACGTATTTGTGTTTTCGTGTTGGTAGTCTGCTTTTAAGATCGTGCTATCTAATAGCCTCACTCAGTGTTCGACATGCTTACTTTCCACAGAGCGCGAAGAATTTGTGAGATACGTAAAATGCTGTATTTTATGTCCATTTATATCCCAACTTTGGTGTTTATTTCAATAAACAGAGACAGGAAACATTTTTACACAGAGGGGGATAATCCCAACCATCCCCGGCTACAAATCGAACACTGGTCTCACTTCGAATTTCAGTTGTTTTGATCCTTTGCTTTCCCTGTTCACCACGCACAACTTTTCCCTCACTAACTGATGGTCGGTGTCCCCTTCCTAACGTCCATTATGCTGCTGCTAACACGTGATCGACCTGGCTGTGTTTTGCCATCCGGATATATCCATTTGTATTTGTAGTATCTTTGTGTTCAAAGTGCGTGCTTTTTATTATTAGATTTTTCGATATCGCAAAAGTTAACAGTCTTTTCCCATTTTATTTGCTCTTTTCGTGGACTTTATATTCCTATAGTAGGTTTAAATCTTCCTTCCCTGTCTACCCTTGTACTGAAGTCCTCCAACACAAATTACGTATTACACTCCCGTAATGGGTCAAACAACTTATCTAGCTCATCGTAAAATGTATCTTTGTCGTTACCATAAGATTCCTCGATTGGAGTATGGGCGTGTATTGAAACCGTGTTGCTTCATCGAATAGATATCGTAATGCAGGATAGCCTTTCATTCACAAACTCTACATTCTAAACCACAAGAAGGATAGGTTATTAATTAGGAATCCAGTTCCAAAACCTTGTAACTGAGTTCCCCCGTAGTATAAAGTGTATGTGTCCAGTCGAATGTTACCTTGACCCTCCCTCCCGCCGAACTTGTTGTACAGCTAGTATGCCCATCCCGTACTTTTTTGTCTCGCATATTACGTCTGGAGAGGGGCCGTTTTGTATAAAGTTCGTACGCTCCACGTTCTTATTCTACGATCTTTCATAATTCTGTTCTTGGGTTCCCCTGAAACAGTCCCCGTCCGCAGAACCATATGTGGGACTAGTTTACCTCCGGAATCTATTACTCCAGGAGAACCCATAAAACCATGCGTCATCATTTCTTGACGTGACTTCGTGGTGCAGAGATATCAGCTCTATGACCTAGTGGTAAAGGCAGAAATTTCTGATGCCGTCCACTGTCCATCTCTGTGCCTTGCCGATGTCATTCAACTTCAGCCTCATAGTAGTAATGGTGAAAGTGCTTCCCTTCACCATTATATTTTTGTTCCGGGCTATCTCCCCTTAGCCTTTGTATATCCTTTTGGGCGGCAAAATAGCACATGACATAAATCAATGAACGAAACATAAAGTTGGTTTAAAATATTCATTTCTTCTTCTTAATGTGGGGAATAAATTTGCGCTGCCTAGGAGGCAACTTCCTCCCGATCAAACCTTGGATTCATCACTCGTCCACATATAAACTGTTACAGTTTTATAATACTTAAGCTCATTTCACGCAAACATTTAATGGGTTTCACTTTTGATTCTGTACCTTTTATCGTAAATGCCATTGGAAACGAGCAAAAAAAATAATTTAACTACGGAATCTAATAGCGGTCATTTTTTAAATATAAAATTTAAACGCAACAGTCGAATTTCCTGGTACTTTTGATATCTTGTTTAGGGCACTGTTCCGAGCATTTTCGTGAAAAGATCTGCTGGGTGAGAATTAGTTCATAAAAAAATCTAGTTCAGTAGTAGTTTCGGTTTTCTAACAACACGTTCTTCAGACAAAACCATAATCAACACTATGTACAGTGGCGGATTACTAAATAGGCCCACTAGGCACGCGCATAGGGGTGGCAATTTTTCTTTTTTTAGAATATCAAGAATAATAGGCGGAAATGTTTTTTTTTTTTTTTTAAATTAATATTGACAGGTTTCCCGGTAGCAAGGGATACCTGGTTATTTATACTGGGATCAGAATTGAATGTAGCTTAAATAAGGGATGAAAAGCAAGAGGTTTTCATAGAGAATTTCTTTGGTTTCATGGTTTAAGAATATACATACTAAGCACTGACTCACCTGGCAGACAAACTGGTCGTCCTATAAATAATTGCACACAAATATAAGTTTGACTTGTAAAGTTCAGACTACTTAAATAGGCTTAAGGTAGTGACTGAGACGAAGTATCGGAGCGAAGTGATTGTCTCTAGTATCGTTTTCAGCTCGTAAGCTCGCCTTTTCCAATTCGGGTTAAAAGAGCACTCAAAAGAATTCGTGGGTCAGCAAGAAGTTTGCATGATGTTGGCCCACTGTAATTCCGAGCATCAGTCAATTAAAGCTAGTCTACCCGGAAATCGCCCGGCACTAAAACAAAACAATCGTCAGGCGTTTACAAAGTTCATAGTATTATATAACCAGTACATATCTACCAGTTTGCTTTCGCTGTAAATTCTTGGTCGTTAAAGTATTGTTATGTATTACAAATAATGATTATGTCAAATAATGACACCACCAAGCGTTTAAGGTAAACGTCCTCTATACTGGCAAAATAATATTCACAACTGTCTTTCATCTAAAATTGTAGGGTACCCACGACCTCCGGGATCCTACGCTAGCGCATTTCTAACTCGATGCAACTAGTTTTTGTCTTACTGTATTCTCTGGTGCATTTAGTTGGTGTATACTGCATTAGTTGCTAGTGCATGTGCGATTTGATGGGTTGGTTTCTATCTAGCAACATGAAGCGAGCAAAGTTAAGTGGGGCAACTTATCGTAAACTTGCAAACCAAAAGCGTGAAAGAGAAATAACCTTACCAAATAAATCTTGGTACTGTAGGCACGTTTATTAGGTGAAAGGAACAAGCGATATGTGAAAGCAATTCAGAAATTTGAAGTGAAAGCGACTACATTGACTGAACTCTGTGAAACGCAAAATACCGAGGGTTTGTTGGAGGAAGAAAGTGTTCCTCAGGTAGTGTCCCCTTGGTTCGTAGGAGTTCCTGGTTGTAACAGTAATAATGTCAATTTCGTTAGTGACGATCCTGCCGAGTGGTGTATGAATGAGTCTACAATTAACATTCTTCTAATACGTCAAATTAATCAGAATTCTTAAAAGGATTTTTCTTAATCGCAAAGACTCATAGCAGGTAAGACCAGATTTTAAAATGAGTTTTTTTTTTTTCTTAAACTTATAAATGGCGAATAAATTTTGCGGAATTTTTTGGTATATTCGTGCAGCGCTGGTGCCGTTTATTCTGCATCATGTAGGTTATTCAAGGGTAAGACAAAGATGGCAACTCACGGCATTTCAAACAGGAAAACATATTTAAAATGTTCTAGCATCACATGAAAATTCTGAAGAACACAAGAACTGCGAGTTCGCACTCTTAACAAGACAGAAATCTGTTGGGACTTTCGAGAACCGTTTTCAATCACATATTCAGACTGGGTCAATGTCTTAAGAAGAGTTTTTTTCTATGGTATAGAAGTTTACAACTAGCGGGCATCCTTACGTGGTCACGAAGAAAAATCCCATTCCCTGCATGATGTCTCTAGAGCTTATTGCCGAGTTTGATCCATTTCTTGCAGAACACATTGAACGGCATGGAAATCCGGGAAAGGTTATACAAGCTACTTGTCTTCTAGAATTTTTGATGAAATTATTGAACTGCTTGCTGATAGAGTGAGAAAAAATATGAATGAAATAAAACAAAGCAAATATTTCTCCATAATTGTTGATTTAACTCCTGATATTTTGGATACTGATCAGTTAGCTTTTCGTGAATGAAAATGGTAAACCTGTTGAACGGTTTCTTTCGTTTCTGTCAAATCCAGGTCACAAGTAAGAAAATCTAGCGGAAGCAGTAATATTTTGACCAGACATGCTATTGACCTTTGCAAATGCAGGGGTCAGTTGTACGACAATGAGAGCAACATGTCGGGGGCATACACAAGTTTACAGGCTCGAATTAAAGGAATAAATTCTAAAGCTTGTTATGTGCTCTACGCAGCTCATTCTTTGAATTCGTGTTATGTGCTCTACGCAGCTCATTCTTTGAATTTGGTCGGAAGTAGTGCAGCAACGGTTGTAGGGAAGCATGGTTATTTTTCACTATGCTTCAAAATATTTACAGTTTTTTTTTTCAGTTCAACAAAACGCTGGAACTTACTTGCTTCTTTCGTGTATCCAGGAAGCAAAACGCTAAAATATTTATCACAGACATGTCAGTCAGCAAGAGAAGAGTCATGTATATATGAAAACTGGGATAGAGTAATGCAAGCTCTTACTCATGTGAATGATGATCCCTTTGAGAAACCACTAGTTCGGAATGATCCCTTATCCCTCTTGAATCAACTAAAAAGGCTGGAGACACCTTTCATGATCACTGTTTGGAAGGATATACTGCAAATATTCCAGAGTGTCACCGTGAAATTACAGTGTCAACATAGATTTAACAATAGTGCCTGATTTATTTGAATAACTTGAGAGCTTGGTAACTTCTCTTCGTGACATGTTCGACTCTTACGAGCAAAAATCTATGAAGAAAAGTGATATGAATTACGAGTGTAGTTATAAAAGGTTTAGAAAACGTAATATTCAAGCCGATGAAGTAAGAGACAGAGAGAGAAACATTTAAAGTTGAGGTGTTACTTCCTATTCTCGATAAATTGCACGCCGAATTAGTTAGAAGTAAACTATAAATTAATGTCTGACAACTTCATGGTATTCAGTAAGTTTCTGCAAAATTCTTTTTGTGTCATTTCTGAACGCGCAGCTAACCTTCAGGCTGCATATGAAATTGATCTGGAACCAACCTTACCGAATGAATATGCGCATTTTTTGGGGCTTCTGAAGACCAGAGGGACCACGGTGGCTCAGTTGGTAGAGCGCTCACCTCTGGTGCTAGGGTCGTCGGATCGATCCCTGTTCATGCCATGTGAGCTTTATGGTGGACAAACACCATGTGCGTGGGTTTTCTCGGAGTTCTTCCGTTTCCTCCCACTTTCTTGATTCCACCAATTCACCCCATCATCATCCATACGAGCTGAGCCATAGTTGCCTAAAGGCCTTAAAATAAATTCAAATTCAAAATTCTGAAGACCAGAGGAATTTGTGATTCGCCAGCAGAAATGTTAGCATGTATACGGACAGAAAATTTCGACTCTAAAAAGACTAAAAACAGTTCAAACATGTGTAGTAAAAGACTGAACTAGTTATTTATTCCCACATCGAAGCAGACCTCTTGACTGATGGACACATTAAGTTTGAACAACTTATACAGGAGTGTACAGCAACTAAAGTGAGGTGAAAGCAACTTCATCTATGACTGGTTAGTGGTAAATTTAATTTCTTAATACATTACATAATTCTAGGTATTACAAAATTTTTGGTACAGAAAATGAATTTTTTGTACTGTATTATTATTACTATTATCCTTCGCATTTTATTTCAATGTGTTCACTAATTTTTATATTAGCCTGTAAAGATACTGCAAATACTATTTTTCTTTTGACAAGGGTACACATTAAGTTCGTGCCTAGGGGTGCCGAGGAAGCTTAATCCGCCATTGACTATGTGAGATCATAATTAAACCCCAGAAAGTCAAGTGATCCTTTCTTCATCTTCTGCCAATCATGTTCCAGAATATTAAACAGATTTGAAGGTAAAGTTTTTACATTGGTGAGTTTCGGATTTAGAGGTAATTAATTATACAACCTGATATAATCATGTAGTGAAAAATTTGGCAAAACGAGGAGGTTGGATACAACGGAGAGATGTGCCCCCCAGTGAAGACTGGTGGTGCCATCATCAACCAGATGGAAGTTGAATTACTTACTGGATGCACCACAGAGGCAGTTTCGTCAGTTGGAGTGGTGATTTCATAAATAGAGTGTCTCCGAGTGGAGTTTGTTTAAAAAAAAAAAAATATTATTATTCTATGCTTTGAATTAATTTTAACATCAAGTTGGTTGCTCGTTTGTGGATTTATTAAAAGTGAATTCCAAAATATGAATACCTCACTTTATTTAATAGTTATTTAGCTGTAATATAGACTACTTGTAGCTTATTTGACCTTGTACAATTTGCTGAGCAGAGACATCTTGAAATTTTAAAACTTAGGCAGTTTGACAAAATGGGGATTGGACAAAATGGAGCTCGCTATTTCTATCGACATTCCAAGTAGGCATTTTTTGAAATATTTAAAACTGGTTTACATGACGATAGAAAGACGCACTGTTTTGGAAATATTAAAAATTATTTTGCAATTCTTGTATAACTTACGAGAAGATATTTTTCATCTATCTTTCACAGTGGTTTATTTGTTGAAACTTTTTCTTCCTATATAATTATAATTGTTCTCATAGCTAGCCTCTACGCTCATAAACAGAGATTGTAGGTTTATGTTAATGATTTTCGATGTGTGATGAAATTTACTACCGGGTATTGATTTAAGCGACATTTTATCATTCCAGTTGGACAAAACGGGGAATACTTAATTCTGGGGGAGAAAATACAGGAAAAGGAGACAGGAAAATAGCACTGAAATATTTATAACTATATCCCTTAAAAGTGGAGGGATTAAAGTTTCATTAGAGTCAGAAAGCATTCTGCTTAGCTGCTTACTATACACACAAAAACTTGAAGGGACGCATATTCAATGTTTCTTTCAGAAGATTTCATTCTGGGGGACTCACGAAAATTATAAACAAGCTAAGCAGTAGTTTTATTATATAGACAAAACCAAAGCTTCCTTGTATAAATTCAATGTAACATCATCCAAAAGAAAAACTCGAAGTCATATATTTTCCTACTCCGTTTCAGACCATGACAAACCCAACGGTGTATGGTTCGTCTCTGTCTAAGTTTACTAAGATCTAGGGGGAGAATAGATATTACTAAGCGATTGAAAAGGACCTGCTAGTTTTAGAGACAAATTCATAAATTTCTCCATCGTTTCAGGCTATGATAAGTCCAAAGGTGTATGGCTTATCTCTGTCGGGTTTCTAGTTACTGAGACCTAGCAGGGGCACAAATGGAGAATACTAAGCGAATAAAAAGAACCTGCCAGTTTCAGAGTCGAACTCATAATTTTCCCCACCGTTTGAGACCATGACGAATCCGACAGTGGGTAGGTTATCTCTGTGTGACTTCTAGTTCCTGAGATCTAGGGTATAGAAGAAATAAACATAGAGATGAAGAATACTGAAAAGGACCTGCCAACTTTAGAGTCAAAGTGATAGAATTTGAGACCGTTTTGGACCATGACGAATCCAACTGTAATTTGCTCATCTCTGTCGGACTGGTAGCTACTGAGATCTAAGGGAGGGACAAAAAGACCATGTGAAAATACATAGGCAAATGGAGAAAACTAAGCAAACGAAAAGGACCTGTCACTTTTAAAGTCAAGGTCGTAATTTTCCCCACCGTTTGAGATCATGATGAATCCAACGGTGTATGGCTCATCTCCCTCGGGCTTTAAGTTGCTGAGATCTACGGGGGCATAGACAGACAGACAGAACAAACCCTATATTATCTTCCTTTATACACTGACGTTCATACGGGTGCGCTAATAACGCATATTGACTACAATGTACTAAAATATAAAATAACAACAATGCTACTCAACAATATGTCGTACTTCCTTATTTATTTATTTTCAGATATGGCTGGAATTGCTATTTTACACTGAAACTAAATAACATTGCAAAAAACTAAATAACATTACTACAAACTAAATAACATTAAATTAAATTATAAAACGAGAGATAACTCAGAAAAAAAAGACGATTATAATGCACAAGAGGAACAATTCAGATATTGATATTTAGCGGTCGACGGAAAGTGTTTTCAGTTCCAAAAATGTCAATATTTGAATCAA
>JAGDQP010045123.1:0-15686 GCA_022664845.1 Lepisma saccharinum
GACCCCTGAAACTTTTAAATCACTAATTTAAAAAAATCACTCGATATAAATCGCGACTTAAATCACTTTGATTTCAATCAATCAACTTTGTTTACAAGTATTCATCAACAGTGATTCTGCAAGGATTTTCAGTTTGGGTCTGTAAAACTAGTTAGGGGAGCGTAAGAAGAGTTTTGCGAGGCTTATATTGATTTTAACAGTAAAATGTTTAAAGTTATGTTGTGTGCTTAACGATTTAGAGGGGTGATACACCCCATGGAGGGATCGGCAGAATCCTTATCCATCAACGATGATGAAGATTGATACGTGGTATTGTGGATAAACCGGCCATTCCTAAAAATTAAAGATAAAACAAACATTTATGATTTTGATGCACTTCACGTGCTATTTAGACCACGAGCCGTCACTGTTGCACACACTTGCCGTTGTCTTGCGAATTTGTTTAATAATTTTAATACTATTTTTCATGGTGGGAAAAAAAACTATAAGAATTCCCTAATTTCTTTATCTAGAGCAGGGGTTCTTAATCTGGGGTCTATATACCCCTAGTGGGTCCGTGAATGGGTTTCAGGGGTCTGCGGCGGGGTTAAGATAAAAATAATAAACCTTTTAAAGACATACTTATGTTTAACAATTTGTAAAAAATAATTTTATATTTATGAATGACTAAAAAGTAAAGCATGGGGCGCGCTCTCATATACAGTCAGTTTATAAATTCTTGATGGCGCGCCCCATGCTTTTCTTTTTAGTCATGCATAAACAAAATTATTTTCTTACTTTTTAGTACCAATTGTTTAAGAAAAGTATATCTTTAAAAAGCCTTTTTTATTATTTTTCGAGCTATTTCGGTGTCAGGATACTTTTTCTGAAGCTAATGTTCTGTGACCCAAGTTCTAAAGTGTTCTGCAACCAGTAAACAGAATATCGTTGCAGGCTAATATTTATTTTAAGGAAGTCCATATTATAAAAATACTAAAATATGTTTTTAACATCTATAAATATATAGAAATATGGGAAAGTAACAATGAAATATTATATTGTCACCCGACTTACGTAGCTATACAAGATTTCTTCATTGTATGACGTCGGGAAATGAGTTAAATTAATTTTCCAGGAGATTAGAACACCACGAACCATTGTGAACTAAAGAAAAGAATGTAAAATAACATTTACTATCACTTTCGTGTTTAAGGGGCCTTCGTACCTACGCTGCGTGTGGCTGTGAGAGAGATTTCATATTTCTGAAGTGACTGTACAAATGATAATGAATAATGAAATTTTGGAAAGCGGACCCATAAATACTTGTAAATTTGTATCAAATAAACTATCTGAGATTTTGACATCGCTTATCGTTGCTGAGAAATTAGAAATGCGTATGCGTATGACGTCATGAATTAAGGGAATTCTAATTTCTCAGCTGAAATAAACAATGCCAAAATCTCAAATAGTTCATTTGATACACATTTACAAGTATTAATGGGTCCACTTTCAAAAATTTCACTATTGATTGCCATTTGTCCAGTATCTTCAAAAATACGAAAACTCACTCGCGGTGTAGGTACGAAATCCTCTTAACCGAATCAGAGTTCGAAAATAGGCCTTAAAATGAATTTATGTAAAACAAAGGTCATATACAATCAACATGCTGCAAAAAGGGAAATAAAGATTAGCGGAGAGACAGTAGGCATAGTTGATTAGTATGTTTACCTAGGCCAGCTCAAAACATCGAATGCCAAGTTGACTGATGAAATAAATAGAAGATGTAAAATGGCGTGGAGTTCGTTTGCAAGACTACACTTTATTTTCAAAAGCAAACTGCCAATGTGTCTGAAGCGTAAAGTTTATAATCAGTGTGTCTTACCTGTGATGATGTACGGCTGCGAAACTTGGACACTGAATGACCAAACGACTCAAAGATTGAGAGTCACATAAAGAGCAATGGAGAGATGCATGCTAGGAATAACCAGGAGGGACAGGAAAACAAATGAATGGATTCGCTCAGAAACAAAGTTAGAGGATGTAATCAAGACTCCGAAGAAGCTGAAGTGGAAATGGGCCGGTCACATAGCTAGACGAACAGATGGAAGGTGGACGACAAATGTACTACATTGGATTCCTAGAGAAAAGAAACGACCGAGACGACGTCCGAATGCAAGATGGGTAGATGAAATCAAGCGTTTTTCAGGAGCTACATGGATGAGGATATCAGCAGACCGAGATATGTGGAAAGAAAAGGGGGAGGCCTTCATCCAGCAGTGGATAGAAAACGGCTGAATATGATGATGATATAAAACACATGCATATATAAAAAATAAGTGTAAAAGAAAAGCTATATACAATATTCTCTTAAAGCGTATATCGTTGTGATATAATTTAGCAATACACGTTTTGAAGTACTTTTCACAACATCACCTGTGTTCTGCCGAAAGCGGCAGGTTCTTCAAGGCAAGTTAAGCCATCTTCATTTACCCCGATCTAGGGTTTTCCTTTTTATCTCAACATGTTATTTATCTTCCTTAATACTATAAAACAATTGGATTCTTGTTCCTCTTCTCCAATTTCCCACTACTATATCTTCAATTGTATCCTTCAGTCTTGACAGCTTCACAGTCACAATCTCTTCACAGCCAATAACCTGTTCTTTTCCCTTCTTCCCTCCAATTTCTTCTCTCCCCTAATCTCTTCAGCACTTCTTTTCGCATCTTCTGTACCCATCTGAATTTTCCATTTTTCTCCATGTCCCCATTTCAATGTCTTCCAATTCTCTTTCTTTCCAATCTTCCAACTACTTTCTTCAATTTTTCGCAAAGTCCATGTTTCTACTCCATACAACACAATACTCGAACAAAACATTAAATTAATCTCTTCCTCAACTCTTTGTTCATCGATTTGCAGAAGAAATTATTCTGCGTAGTGAACGCCTGTTTTGCCATTGCTATTCCGGCCTTTATCTCTTTTTCACATTTCATATCTTCACTTACAATACTTTCCAAGTACTTAAAACTGAATGTTTGTTCTACCTTTCCTCTCCCGATGTTGATTTTTGCTATGGGTCAATTTGTTCCATTTACCATTCCTTTCGTTCTATTTATGCTTATTTTAATTCCATGTTCTTGACTGAATTTTCTGCAGCTGTCTTAAAACTTGTTAAGTGATATTCTCTGCAAGAAGAACCACTTTATCCACAAATCTAACTATTTTGACTTTTCTTTCCCTGACCGCAACTTCTCCTTCGCTTTCTAAGATTTTGTTTGCAATCTCTTCCAGGTACATATTAAATCAAATGGCTGAGAGACAGCATTAGTGCCTCACTCCTCAATCTACTGCTTTTGATCTGATAAGTCGTCCTCTACGTTTCCCTTATTATCTGATTTAGGTACAAGTTCCTTGTAAGTCATCTTTTCATTCCAAACATGTATTGTTCAATACTTGCATTAATATTTTCCACTTCACTCGATCATTTTTTTTTCCAAATCAACAAATGTCACTTATACTTAATTACTTTTCTCTATCCATCTCTCTCATATTGTTCTTAACAAACGAATAACGTACCTTTTTCCTTTTCCCCTTCGAAGTACGAAATGTTCCTCCTCAATTTCTGCATTCACCTACTAGGCTGATGGTTAGGATGATGATTATTTTTTTTTCAGATACTAGGGTTCAAGTTGACATCAAAAGCTGTGCATTGGTACCAAATAAAGCCATACCAAATATGGCCGTCCTAAAACAATATTTAACCGGGCCCCTAAAGGGCCCAATTGTGTTTTTGCAAAACAAGTAATAAAAATTTATACCAGTTTCCACATTTTGGGGTTCGAGTAGTTATGAAAAGTTGTGCATTGATACGAAATTTAGCCATGTCAAATTTCTTGGCCGTCAAGCATTTTTGGCCGTTTTCAAACTAAAATTTTCGCGAGCTCCGGGGCCCGGCTACATATTTTTTGATCTGGCTTTGTTTCGGTGAACAAATATAACATAACATTCTACAACTTTCACACGCTACTCAAACTCAAATTTCTAAAAATAATAATAATAATAAGTTTTACACGGTACTCAAACACAACTGTTTAGCATTTTCTCGGGGAGTGGGAGGGCAAAACGGCCTATTTTTTTCAGAAATTTTAGTTTGAGTAGCGTGCAAAAGTAGTAAAATGTTACGTTATGTTTGTTCGCCGAAACATAGCCGGATCAAAAAATATCTAGACGGGCCCCGGAGCCCGCGAAAATTTTAGTTTGAAAACGGATAAAAAGGCTTGATGGCCAAGAAGGGCCACATTTGACAAGGCTAAATTTCATACCAATGCACAACTTTTGGTGACAACTCGAACTCCAAAATGATCAATGAAAAATATGAAAACTACATTATCATTATGCTAAACATCACACACACAGTTTACTCGGATTCTGACCAGTGATACTTCGTAAGTTCTCCACAATCCGGAGATGAATCTCTGTTTGAATACTTCAGTGTATGCGAAAAAGAAACTGACTGGTGGGGAATCGAACCCAGGTTTTCAAATTAGAAGTACAGCACAATAGTGATACTCCAGAGGCGACTTTATCCAGAACGTTTATCCAGAACTTTATCAGAATTGGCTCTTTCTGATAGACATTAAGCAGAAAAATTATCATCCATTCATGTTCTTTGTATGCTCAATTTACATTAGTAGTCTGGAATGGAAGGTATGGTATCTACTTGATTTGTTACAATCAGTGATTCCGCCAGACCCCGGCCCCTTCGGGGGTCAACCCCAAATGCTCGAGAGTATCCAAAACTTTAACTTTATTTTCACGGTCCAATGTTGACAGAAATATTGCAAAGCTACCTATGCCCTCCCAATTTTGACTTTACACACCCCAATCTGAAAATCCTGGCGGAATTCATGATTACAATGTATTGCGAAACAGTACGTTCAAAGAGCCCCACTGAATTTGTAGCCGAACCACACACAAACAAAGCATGTGTTACACTTTGACATTATCATAAATGTATCTCCACTGGAAATCATGAGTATTTAATCTGACCATCAACTTTGTTCGCAATATTGAAAGTGACTAAATGAATTTTCAAGCGCCCTTTATATATTCGAATAGCCCTGAAAAACATAAAGTCCAAAAGTCACTTCTATCTTGCTGTTAGATTTGTGAGCACTGCACTTTATAATGTTAGGTTCTTTTTTACTACATTTAAATTCCATATTTTTATCTGTACTTCCTCTTAATCTTCTTCTTTTCTACCCTCTCTCTCTCTCTCTCTCTCTCTCTCTCTCATTTCTCTGCCTTTGGCTAAAGGCATCGATCGGTTTCAATTTTTCATTGTGTGTTTAAATTTCTCCCTCCGTCAGCTTACGTATATTCCTTGGTCTCGCTTTTATTCTTTCGTTTTATCGATACTAATACATGTCTATTTTGAAACAAAAACGAAAAAAATATGCTCATGATGTTTGCTGATTTTACTATGGGTGTGACGAAGGAAGAAGAAAGAGGGGGGTCTGTTTACCAGACACGATTATGGGATAAGAAGGTGCCATTTGGGCTGCCTAGCTGCACGGCTTTCGCTGTCGCAATTATTTTGATGCGAAGTGTACCAACGTGCCTGAACTGCCATGATCTGGGGGACATCGCAAGATTTGGCAAAAACGACCAAAGATGTGGACACTGCGCAGAAACAGAACATAAAAAACGACTGTGAAAACAACAAAGAAAAACGCGCCCCTGCAAACTAAGAAACAAGAAGTGCGAAGCAAAGAACCAACAGGAATGTGCACAGTACAAACTCCTTATGCAGAGAGAAATTGTAAAGTATGTTTATGACTCTTGAACCACAAGACAAAGAATGATTAGAACAAGAAAAAAAAATCCTCCGTGCGGACAAAGAAGGAGTCAAGAAAGACTCGCATACTATAACAACAAAAAGAAAACTGAAATGTTTTATATTTGGCTAAACAGCGAGAAAATATCAAGCACGGAGGAGTATTTTGAGGTTAATGTTGGACACATAGAACTGCATAATAAAGAACAATTTACATTCCACTTTATCAAGTCGTCGAAGTAAAATTTTTTTTCGCGGACCTAGATCATCTTATGGATCTGCTGTCAACGATGCAAGGAACAAAAAGAAAGAAGATCACAATCCCGGTCATAGGAATGGGGCTTTGGAAAGTCAGCCTAAAGGAGGTCTTAAAGACTATGAAGAGGTGGGAAAACAAAATCCAAAACATCGGATTCGAGATGGTAATAAATGACCAACTACTCTTGAAGACAAGGGCAATTTGAAGATATCAGAAATCTAGAACAACAAAATCAAATAAACAAGGAAAATACAGAAGAAAACAGAAATGAGAGTAGACCAGAGGGAAAATGGAACAGGCTACAGATTCGGTCGACGATTCGGGTGGAGCGGAGAGGACAAGGAGACTACACCCGAGGAGTAAAGAACGTTCAAAAAGAAGAAGAGCTGGAAATCTTGGATCCCGAGGTTGTACAAAAGGATCCTGCAGCCGTAGAAATACCGAAAAAAGAAACAATGGGCGGAATGGACACAACTCAAGATATGCATGATTCGGGGGAGCTGAGGGAGAAAGAAACGAAGAAATTTGCATTTGACCCCAAAACTATGTACAGCGCCCTGCACCTGGACTATAACCTGTCGAGACTTGAGATCAATACCCTGACGGCTGCACTGAGAGTCTTCATAAGGAACGTACACCCACAAGGGAAAAGCATCACCTTCCCGATAATTGAAGAGGTAGATAGAATTAATTTAAAGTCAGATGGGATTACATCAGACCCAGGCGACTTGCTCGAGTTGGTGGAGAGGGTTTTCGAAAGAAGAAACGAGACCTTCCAACTGAATAGCGGCTATCGATCGGAAGTTTGTCACGGCATATGGCCAGATAGCTTTTAATCCAGCAGAAAAATTTCCTGCATGCTACGTCTATACTAGATAACCATAAATCATGATTAATATCATCCAGCTCAACGCGGATAGATCCAAACCAGCATCCGCTGAGCTGAGACATCTATGTGAAGAGGAGAACGTAGACTTGACATGCCTACAGGAGCCATGCACCAGTAACTGAAGACTGCAATTATCTCCGGTCGACGTCGTGGCGGTGCTGCTGAGGGAAGAAAACCATATGCTTGCAACGCTGATATTCAATAAGAGCATAGAAAAAAGTGGCGTATTATGGATTCTAAGCTTGGACTACCACTACCTAGAGATCTGCACGGGCCGGGCTTGAGCGGGCCAGCTCCGCTATTTCTTTGGGCCCGGCCGGGCTTGGGCGGGAGGACACTCCTTTCTCTTCAGGTCGGACCGATTAATTGCACTTCTTTAAAGCAGTTCAATAATTATTGACTTTCGTTAAACGATAATTGGAATAAAGCCAAACGTTCAAGTCTGCGTGCACGCCACGTGAAGTGAAAATTATTACAAACAATGCAATATTTACAGTTGGTGTTGCTTAGCGGCTCCACTTTCGCTATAGAGGATTGGTTGTTCACCGGGGCGTTGAACCCAGTCGGCAGTCACTTGTCCTTCCCTCAATAAATAACAAAAGACAGAATGATTATTGAAGATTCATCTGATGGTCCGTGTCAATACCAGAATATGGTCAATCCAACCACTGGATCTCTGGGGGTGCACAGTCAGAGTTGTCGTCCTGATATAAAAATGAAAGGAAACCGCACTCTTTGTTCTTCTCTCCACTTCAGCGACCCGCAGGAAGAAATGGTGGATGAAATCAGTGTTGCAGTCTAATATGGTCTTAAATACCATGCAAATGTAGGTCTTGCGGGTAGGTCAAATTTCTGATAATTTGTTTTGTAAATAAAAGTTATACTTTGACTAGCTAGTTCTTTGCTGGATTTAATTAACCTGCGACTACAAGTAATCCTACTGTTCAAAGCGAAAGGATTATTTTGATCCTTTGTGTTAGAAATAAATTGAAACGGCAATCCTGTAGAATGAAATTAGGTTCAAACACTCACATAGGCTTGTATACATTGTATTATATTATTATTATTATACCAGGTACAAATATATTGGGGCTCGAGCTAAAACTTTTTAAAATTTATCTGGCAGGGCCGGGCTTGGGCTAAGAATTTTAAAACTTATCGGGCCGGGCTCGGGCCAAGAATTTTTAAAGCTTATCGGGCTGGGCCGGACTCGGGCCAAAAACTTCTAAAGCTTTCCGGGCCCACTCTGGTCCGGGCCTAGGTACATTCGGGCTGGATTCAGTCTGAGCCGAAAAATTCGGCCCGTGCAGGTCTCTATCACTAACTAACTAACTCTATGGCTTATGGAACTCGCAAGTTCATCGCCGCAGTAACAAACATTCGCCATTGGATTCAATCCTGGGCAATATCAAGCCAGTTTTCACGAACACCTACTTCTCGAAGATCTCTTCTAATATTGTCCTCCCAACGACGTCTCGGTCTTCCATCCGGCCTTCCAAAGTAATAAATAACACTTGCAAGGAGGGCATAGAAAGTAACTTCATAGAAAGTAACTTAATTCTGTAAAATCTGTACCTTAATTCCAATTTTATACTCCTAGTTCAGAGGTACAGTTCTTACAGTGTACTTGTAACAGCTTTCGTTTAAAGAGAAAGAACTGAAAACATGTTACACTGTATAAGTATTCACAGCTCTAGGTGTGATATTATTCCTTTATCACAAATGCATCGTGTAAAGTGAAGCTGAAAATTACACACAGAAAAATTAACACTTCTGTGACCAAGACTCGAACTAGAACCTTCCAATTTCCGGTTGGGGGTGCTATCAATTACACCCCCGGACTACCTTATCGCAGCGTATTTGTGATTACTGAATAACATTATTCTTTTGTAATGCACACATTTGAATTTCAATTTAATTTTAAGGCCTTTAGGCAACTTTTGCATAGGCCGGATTGATGATAATGGGATGAATTGGTAGAATGAAGAAAATGGGAGTAAATGGAAAAATAAAAAAAACACGCACACGGTGTTTGTCCATCACAAACCCCACATAGAATAAGCAGAGATTGAACCGACAACACACCACACGTGGGTGCTCTACCAATGAGACATCGCGGCTTACATTGTAATGCATGAAATTGCATAAAGATTTCTCATTTAAAAAATTAACATCTCTAGTGGAGTTTTTCGCTTCGTCTTCAGAAGAGGGGAGCTGGATCATTGAAATGAAAGGAATGCCCTATACACTCAGGTATATTTGCCAAATGAGGTCACTAAACGGTTTCAAGAGAACATTTATAAAATACATCTTATAAATGTATGACATATTAAAGTCAAATATTTTTTTAAGTTGCATTTACCTGTGAAAATGAGACGATTACTTGAACATGAACTCAATTCAGTTTTCAATTTGTTAGGCATATTAGGTTTAGACTGGAAAAGGGTAGGGAAAAGGATGTGGAAGGTAATTAGCCAAGGCCTCGTTACTAGGTAGCATCCTGGTATTTGCTTCGTATCACTCAGGAAAAAACTGTACAAGAATTCGTTTCTCGTTGATTGTAAACTTTCTAACAAGCTAGTCAAAATTAACTCTTCATATTTATTAAACATTGAAATAACTATTTTCTTCTCTATCAATGTAACGGCCAAATTACTAATGCGAATTTGTTCCTTTGCTGTCCGAAGATTTTATCTGTTTTAATACTCACAACCTTCTTTCAGCACTCGCTGTAGTTATCAGAAATGCGAAAATGCGGTAATTAACATTCAATTTCCATCCCTGACCTGTCTGACTGAACTTTGCATAGCTCAGCTGAAACGTTTTTCCACAACTCTCTCTCTCTCTCACACACACACACACACACACGCTCTCTCTCTCGCTCTCTCTCACATACACGATCTCTCTCTCTCTCTCTCTCTTCCTCTATATCTTTCCTAGAAGGAAGAGAAAGATAGTGTGTGTGTGTGAACTCCCTCGCAATCGCAGTTACCTTCACAAATGCATCATAGTCTACCACTTGTTAAATTGAAGCCTTAGTCTATCTTACTCTTGCGCTCCCCACGCGCGAATTAGGTTAGTATTTAAAGAGTACAGCATTTGAGCCGCGCTACTAGATAAAAATAAAATGTCCTGCCAACAGGGTTGAAAACTGCACCTAAAAATAATTTTATTGTAATTTTCCAAATATTTTCTGTTCGAATTTTTTTTTCACTTTCATGTAAATATCACCACTCATATAGATTACAATATTTCTTCGCAAGCGCAGGCTTCAGTGGTAGCCCTGATAGCCCACAGAATACGCCACTGATAGAAACCCTAGTACATGCCCAATATTCGGACAAGTGGGTACAGTGTCTAGAGATCAATAATAAGAGAAAGTTGTTAGTAGTTAATATTTATTGTCTGTTCCCTCTGCCTACCAAGATGTTTATAATGAAATTGGAGAATATTTTAAATGCTTCTAATAATAGGGATATACTGATTTTGGGGGATTTAAATGCAAAGTCCCCGTTGCAGTACTGCCCCGGATCTGACGATGATGGGGAAATGTTCGGAGAGCTGATCCAACAGTTTAACTTATACATCCACAATAGAGACGGACAACCTCCGACGTTTAGGGGCAGGGCCGGGGCGGGGTCAAATATTGATGTAACCATGTCTAAGGGAAACGTATACAATAACTAGAGCGGATTGGTAAGTCGTGGAAGATGCAACAACGAGTGCCCATAACGCCATCCGATTTAATATAAATCTAAAACAACAAGATCACCAAGAGGATCAAGAAGACAAAACAGCAAAAGAAGACAAAATATAATGTAAAAAAATTAACTGGAAAATATTTAATAAACTAAACTTACCCCAGATTGACAGAAATTGTAATATTGATAATTTGACGGGGGAATTAATTAGAGGTAGTCACAGAGAAAGCTATCGAAGAAGACACCCCAAATAAAAAGGCGGAACTAAAAAGAAGAAACCGAGTAGTAGAGGACACACTATTTGTTGATTTGACGTGGCAACACCGCACAGGTCAATGAAGAAATATGGCAACATGGCAAGTGAAATTCCAGATCATCTTATCTCTTATCAGTTACATGTGATAAAGATTAGAATATACAGAGGGCCGTGTTGTTGCATATAAGATAAGTAGCGTGGAAGAACACACTTTTTGTTGTTTTCGGGCAGGTCCTGTGGGGAAAGTTGAGCCCTCTCCATTTTTTAAATTTTTTTGATAAACTTGGCAACATCGTAGGTAAAAGTTCAGGTCAATGAAAATATGGTAACATGGCAGGTTAAAGTCCAGGTCCATTACATGTGATATTGCAGAGACCATCATGTGATCTTAGTAAAGGATTGACATTATGTAAGGCATGATAGTATAAGATGATGGACTAAATTTGGGGAATAGTGATATCACAATCGAAGATGGTGAGTGGAAATATTGCTATTAGGTTGCTTGAGATACTATCACGTGACCTGAGATGACCAAGTTTTTGCTGTGTTTAGCTGACAGGTTCTTTGAGCCCTTTTCATGTGAGTTGTAATTTCATTCGTACTTCACCACAGATTGGGCATATCAAGCTAGGTTCAGAGAGAATCACGTGATTTTAATGAAGGATTGAGATGATAGTATAAGATTGTGGACTAAATTTTGGAGAATAGTGATATCACAATCGAAGATGGTGTCTGGAAATTGCTATTACGTGTGAACACAGGAAAGGTTGGCAAGATGCAGAGGTTACTTAAGGTTGTTTGTATTAGCTCGTTATGAAAATAAAGGAGCAAGTCAGAGTTGCCAACCAAATGGATGAAAACAAAAGTGAAAGACAGAGTTGCGAATCAAACGTATGAACAGAAAATAGCAAATCAGAGTTGCCAAACAAATGTATGAGGAGCAAGTCAGAGTTGTTAATAAAAACAAACGACTAAAAGAACCAAGTTGGAAACAACATTGAATAAAAACAGAAAAGACCGAAAAACTTTAGAAAGAACGAGCAGAGTTGGAAACAAAATCCGTGATCATCGAAACAAGCGATTACAACAAGAGGGTTGGAAAACAAGATTCAATAAAAACAGAAAAGACCCCACAGCTTTAGAAACAACGAACAGACATGGAAAACAAGTAGATAGTAAATATTGAGAACAAAGTCAGTTGAAAAAATGGGACGAAGAGAATGCATATGGGTACTTCCTTTTTTTATTGGGAAAAAAAATGTTCAAATTTTTTCAGTTGGTTTGATTTCCAACACCAATATTTTTTATTGTCCCAGGTTTTGGTTTCCTGGTATTAACTTTGAATTTTTTTTTCCTAGCCGCAGCTAGGACCCGTGCAGAGGGGTACACCCTCTACGGGGAAAGGGATGTAGGGAAAGGTGTGGATTTTAGGAAGCGGATGTTGGTCAAAGGGATTTTAGTTCATCAGTTGTTATTTTCTTTATTCAATTAATCGGGGTATTATGAGTTTGTCTCATAATCATCTTATTGGTGGGTTTAAGGATATGATGATGGTAGTGAGGTGCGCTTTGACATCACAACACGTGGATTTTGTTAGTGAGACGAATGCTGGTTATCTTCTGTTCTGAACTGATGAGGACAGTATGGACCCTGTTAGTAAGTGATTATTACTGTGCAAAGTATGAAGGTGCTATGAAAGGAGGAGTGTTGGGACTATGGTAAGAGCGGAGGAAATCTTGGTCAGGGTGATCTGGGGGTATGGTATGGCGGTAGAGGGAGAAAAGTAGGGAGAGTGGAGTGGCTGGTAACGTATTTTGAGGTTCGGGTGTAGTGGTGGCATATATGGTATCGAGAAGTAAAGGATGATGAACTTCGAGGCGTTTTCGGATGAATTTGTTGCGAAGCTGTTCAAGATGGTAGAGTATATGTGGGAATGGGGTACGGTCGTAGAGTTCGGCTGTGGGGTTGGGTAGTCTGATACGGTGTGCTGTTCGCAGGGCATGTCTTTCCAGTATTTGTAGTTTGTGGTAAAAGAACCAGGCAGCTGAGATCCGAGCGGTGAAGCCATAGGTGAGGACAGGTCGAAGAAAAACTTTGTATGTGTTAAGAACTGTTTCTGGCTGTAAGCCCCATTTGGTACCTGTTAAGCGTTTCAGGAGGTTTAACCTGTTGTAAGCTTTGGATGCGATAGTGATGAGATGTGGACGCCAAGTGAGATGATGATCAAATGTAATGTCGAGGTAAGTAACTGTTTTGGTTGGTTTTATGAGTGTATAATGGATGGTAATTGAGAGATGATTTGGGTTGCGTTGAATGCGAGTCCGTCGTTTTGGTGGGATGAAAACGATGGCTTGTGTCTTATGTGGGTTGATTTTGAGTCGCCATTTATCACACCAATTTGTGAAACGTTGTATAGCTGCATTCATACAAATATTGATCTGTTGGATGGTTTTAGCACGGGCGAGGAAGGCAGTATCATATGCGTACTGAAATAGTTGAATATTGGCAGGAAGTAGGGGAAAGTCGGCGACAAACAGGAGGTAGAGAAGTGGTGAGAGGGAAGAACCTTGAGGGACTCTAGAATATAGGAAAATGGGATGTGAAAGGGTAGAATTTATGTTGATTATAGGCAAGTCGGTTTGTGAGGAAATTATAAATGTAGCGCAGGTAGGCGATAGGCAGACGGAAAGAAAGAAGTTTGTGGATCAGAGCTTCGTGCCAGACTTTATCGAAGACTTTTTCGAGATCAAATAAAACCAGACAAGATGGTTGTGATTTGTTGTAGTGATGACTGATGAGGGTTGTGAGCCTAAGGAGTTGGTCGTTAATACTATATCCGGGACGAAAGCCTGCTTGGGTGGAAGGAATAAGGTTGTGGTCGTTCAGGTGGAAATGTAGACGATGGACAAGGATGCGTTCAAGAATTTTGCTGAAGGTAGGAGTCAACTGAATTGGACGATAAGAAGATACGGCGTCTGCAGGTTTGTGAGGTTTCAAGAACAGCAGAGTTTTTGAGGTTTTCCAGTCAGTGGGTATGTAACCGGTACGAAGTATGAAGGTGTATATGGTGGCGAGAAGGTATATGAGATTATAAGGAGCTTCTTTGATATGCCTGTATGAGATGTTGTCCTTGCCAGGTGCGGAATTACGTTTTGCCGTGGTGATGTGTGTGTGATATCTTCAACTGCAATAGGTGCGGTGAGGGGATTTGTTTGGGAGATCCTATGATTAATGTTGGGTTGTAGGAAGGGAGATGCAAGATTGAGTGTTTGAACTGGGTGATGTGGTTCGGTACTGTTGGACTGGAGGGGAGTAAATATCTCCTGAAGGTATTCAGCGAAGGCGGCGGCTTTGTCGGTGTCCGTCAAGAGAGGTTGGTTTTGATGAATGATGGGATAAGGAGTTTTGCTGTATTTACCTGTTAGTATGTTAAATCTTTTCCAATATTTGGTCGGGTGGTTGGATGTGTTGAGTTTGTTACAGGTTTTAACCCACTGTCTGAGGTTGTACGCTTTGAGATAATTGCGAACGGTGCGCTGGAGTTGACGCTGAAGACGAAGAGATTCTGGGTTTTGGGTTCGTTTATAGTCTTTATAAAGTTGACGTGATCGCGTGATCAATGGAAGGTACTGCGGTGGTAATCTAGGACGAAAGGTCGAATATGTGGTGGTTGGAATTAATTTGATGGATGCGGTTTGGATTACAGTGCTTATTTGGTCCGAGCTTCGGTAGAGGTCATTTTCGGTTTCTGGGGGATTGACAAGATGAATTTCTTGGCTTAGGTACAGGCGGTAGGCTGTCCAGTCGGCTTTGTCGAATCGTAAAGTAGTGTGTAGTGGAATTGGATTTGGTGTCGGTTGCTGCGTAGGGTAGTCGATTGTGATTTTGATCGGTGTGTGGTCACTGCCTATGAGATATAAGACGTTGATATGATATCGTGAGTTTAGATTTGTTGAAATGATAGCTACGTCGGGTGTGGTATTGGATTCTGGTCGGGTAGGTTCCGGTATTTGTATGATAGTCCCAGTCGTTTGGGTTATAATGAAATGATGAAATTGGTCTTTTTCGTGCTGCGGCCTACTATGTATGTTAATGTCGGCCATGATGATGTAATATCGGAAGTTACTGGAGATGTAGCGAAAGAATGCGTATGGTATTGCATGTCCGGGGCGGATATATATTGTAGCTAGAGAGATATAGAGATTTCGGAAGTATAATGTGGCTATTAGATTCTCAGGTAGTTGAGGTTGTTGTGGATTATGGAGACGATATGGGATGTTCGGAGAAAAACCTATGGCTACACCGCCGTTTGCTCGAAGTGCAGGGAGAGTGTTGTCTTGGCGAATGAGCTATCCATGTTACCTAACATGCTTATTTACATTTCCATGTACAATGACTTATTGCGATTCACAGATTTAAACATATCTTCAATAGCTTAAATTCATTTAAAGCTCTTTAGACTTTCAATTATTAACAATAAGATGCTTTTTACTTTTTGTCTATATTGCAAAACAACTGTTCAATACATAAATCTTATAGCTTGAACTTGCTGCCATGAGTAAAATTGTGCTGCCATCTATTGACAATCTACTGAACTTCTTGAGAACATACCCATAAAACGTTCATTCTTCTTGTTTTCTCTTTTAAAACTCTTGCTGAGCAAACAAATTAAATAATTAAAGATTAAATAAGTGAGAAATTATATTAATTCTTTTTTATCTTTCCATTTACTGAATTAACTACTGAGAGCAGCATCAAGGGTCATATCA
>JAGDQP010045124.1:0-15686 GCA_022664845.1 Lepisma saccharinum
GTTTCTGGTGTTGAGAAACACCTCTACCGGTGTTCAGAAACACCGTTAGGAGTGTTAAATTGCACCGCTAGAAGTGTTAGGGGACACCTTCAATGGTGTTTATTAACACTCCTAACGGTGTTTCTGAACACCGGTAGAGGTGTTTCTCAACACCAGAAACGGTGTTGGACACCCTGAATGGTGTTAACCAACACTAGAATTGGTGTTACCTAGCACTGGAATTGGTGTAGAGGTAGAGGTGTTCTATTACACCTTTTGAGGTGGCAATAAACACCAATAATTTTTTTGAGTGTAGCACCGCAGCCTCCTCTGGTAATTTGTTGAATAAACGTATACCTTCACAGAGGTTGTCATATAATTATTTATAGTATTTTCTGTATGAATATCAAATCTCTGGTTACATCGGTATCTACAGTAATTTTCTTTGACGTGCATTAAACAACTATATAATGATATTAAAATTTCAACAACCTTAATAGAAGATGACCTAGGTCTAAAGCCACATTGTGTATCAGATAATAAATTATTCTGTTCAAGGTAGGTGTAAATCTGCTTATGGATGCAATGTTCAATTACTTTAGATACTATAGGTACAAGTGAAATGGGGCGGTAGTTATTTGGTAGAGACCGGTCACCCGTTTTGAAGATCGGTACTATAATCGATACTTTCAAACATGTAAGGTAGGTGCCCTCAATCATCACACGATTTATTGATATGGCAAGTGGATATGTAATTACATCACTAATCTTTTTCACAAGAAAGTTTGATAGACTATAATAATCCTCTGCACGTGAGTGGTTTAATTTATTAATAGCCTGATATACATCATATGGGAAAAATGTGAGTCCAATTAAATACATTGTGCAAAGTATTTTCATTAGATTCGTGGCTTGAGGGTGGGGTTTCAGTATTATTATTTTTTTTAGTTGTATTTTAAATCCAGTGACGTTAACATTAAACTCATTAGGTGATACTGGTGTTTCTGAGACATATCTTTCCCTATTAGTTTCATTTCGTATATCATTCCAAAGTGCATTTACATTAATTTTTAGAGTTCAGAATAAAGTTGTCATTAGCAACACATTTTGCTTATTTGATTTCTGATTTAGGGTAAATCTTCTTTATTTTAATATATCTGTCCTTACTAACTAACCCATTACTGTATTGATTATGATATGCTAAAAGTAGTGTTCTAACTCTTTTTAGCCGGTAGTATACCATTTCTTAACACCAGATTGCCAATATATATTTGGACAGATTTTATTGTAATTATTTACTTTAATGTTTAAAAACTATCATATATATCTTCTCCTCTAACATTTATTATACCTTATTACAATACCATCCAATAGCAGTGAGTGACTAAACTAAACTTCAAAGACTTTTTTAGACTTAAAGAATTTTAAAAACGACACTTCCAAATAATATGCAGAAACTTAGAGTGAATGGTTTTATTTTCCCTCCTCAAGTAGGTCTTGAACCGTTTAAACTAAGCCCATGTCGTCTACTATTATAGAGAAATACACAAAATAAAACAAAAGTGAAAAATGTAAGATGAATTACGATATAAATTTATTGAAAGTCAAAAATAAAACTTTCAGTACCATCTATTAGCCCCCAAGGAAAGCTATCTGACTGTAGTATCACCAGAAAATGGGAAATCCATAACGATGAAAATTATGTTTTAGATTGCACAAGTCTTGTGAAATTCACAAAGCTTGTTTCTGAACTGTTAGTGCTCACGTTTTATATTTTTGGGACCATGATAATTTTGCATTGGCGTGTAAAATTAGACATAGTTCGTGTTTTCTTTAGGATCTCGCTTTTAAGTTTGTTCAATCAGTCTAATAGCAAAACTAGGCTTCTAGCTGATAGCAGTCACATACGAACTGTTCTTGCCAGGTTTTTCAGCAGGATTTTTCGTTTTGGGGAGGGTATTAAAATTACCAGGGGTTGTAAGAAAAATATATGTTAACTTCGCTCTATCTCGTTGTTAGGAAGTTCTAATATGTAGACTCCAGAAGCCAAGGGGTATTAGTGCATTTTCTAATAAAAAGGTACACATCACGGTAGGCAGTTAGTATCGAAGATGGAAAGAAAGTGAATTTAAAGTACGCTTTGGTTCGCAGCCCACGAAGGAATATTCCATAGCACAAATTGAACATAGCGCTGGACTTCCTCAAGAGAAATCTACAAGGAACCAAAAGACTCTAAAAACGATACACCTACTCTCAAAAGGCAGAGAACACCCGAGAGGAACAGCAGAAACCGCCATCTAGACGCACCAGGAAAGACCATAGAGAACATGTTGGAAATCTAAAAAACCGCACAAGAATTAGAACTTGTCTTTCACAAAGGCAAAACCTTATAATAAATTAAGATTCTTCTCCAACCAACAACAAGTTGTATAGAAAAATAAAGAGGAAAAACAGACCAACACACAACAAAGGAAATCAAAATGAATGAATGTCTTTTTTAAGAATCTCTCGTATAGCTTGACAATAAAGAATTCAGCTACACATAAGATAGAAGTCTTAGAGAACGGACTTTTCGTTCTGCCCCACAGTTAAACCTAATACCTTAATGCTCATAAAACCTTGAAAAGTTTCAGGCAAAACCTGGATAGGTATACGAGAAGGCACTACGTGAGACAAAAACAATTTTACAGAAATACAAAATGGCCGTAGCGATTTTGAATCAGACATATCATCCATTGTATACGAGAGCTTGTTCGTAATCTGCAAGAGATGTTAGTACTCCTTAAAATGAGAACAAAACGAAACCTGACCCCTAAACAATAACGTACAATAACCAAACTTAAATCAAGATAAGACATCATTATCAAACCCACGGACAAATCAGTGAAGGGGATAGCCATCCTAGAGAAATACGATTATGAAGGAAATATATTGCTACAACCAAAATATTAAAACATTCAAAAAATTAGGGAAATAATAGAGAAACAAAATAAAATCTAAGACCAATCAAGAACACAAATACATCTGAAAGAAGAGATAAAAAAGCAAAACAGAAAACAAGAAACTCGTACAGAAATTCTCTAATTGAGTTTTATTTGGCGAAAGGTGTACAGAATATGTCGGTCAATACATAAACAGCGAATGGGTTATTGTTCAAAATAGTAAACTGATCTTGAGAGGAGGTGTACGCATAATGCACACGAAGTTGTTACACACACCCCTCACATACGAAAAGAGGTAAAATGTCGTAGATAGTCGATAAACTGACAGCCACACAGAGAACTCGTATACACAATACATAAATTAGAGTTTGATCCACTACATTTGTTAATAAGACAATAGATGTAGGGGTGACATCCTCAAATTATAGAATCTGTTAACAGGTGTGAATGAAAGGAACGGGCTCCATGCCTCACCTAACACTCTGAAATATACAGGAATCGACGTCGTGATTACTGAGTCTGAATTGACGGAGTCAATCGTAGATCACCTTTCCCACCATGCAGAGGATCCCGCCGGCTTCAATCAGGCCAGTCAACAGTCATTCGAACAGTACCCGCCTTCTGGTTAAGCTTTCTCTGGAATTGCGCAGATGCTTGTGGGAGGTTTGTTATCTCTGTTATAGCGTAGGATGTCAATTTTTGCCTTTTCTTAGCTTTATGCGGAAGCACTAGAATTTTCATTACATTTAATGTATTTGAATAAAGGACCTAGACCAAGTGTCTTTGACGCTATTCTGGCGATTAATCGTTTTCACTTTGTCATGATTATGCCCAGTTTGCAGTACAGCCAAATTTCAACATTACAAAAAACATTTTATAATCTTTCTCTCTTTCTACAATAATAGTTAGCTTACTCGAAAATGCTTTGTCAGCTCTTCGCAACATAGGGTTTAGTTTCTCTTACGGGGGTGTACCCTAAAATTTAGGAGAGTGTTCAGGTGAGTTACAAGGTGTAGGGAATTGCCTGGTTCTTGCAACTGCTTAAGTGGAGCAATCAAGAGTATTGTTCTTAAACCAGAAGTCTATTTTAACCACTATTTTAACTTTCCATAGCAGTGATGAGCTTTTGTCTGTGCAAAATAGGCTCCTAGAGGAACCGGTGTGAAGTTAACGTCATCTTCATATTCAAAATAGCAGATATAAAGGTTGACATTTTTTTTTGACGTACAAACAACATATCAATTCAAAAAAACGAAGGGCACCTGGAAAGAAACAAGGACAATACAAAAAAAAACAAGAATCCTGCCCCAGGATACAGACAGGAAAGATCTGGGATCCAGAATCGAACAGGGAAAGAAGGGAAGGTGTTCCTTCTTTTAAAAATGAGTTTGCAATCCTACAAAGTACTACAGAATAACGCTAATCATTAAAAAAGTTCTAATCGAAAAGTGCAAATAATCCACAAGAACTGTTTTTAGAATATTAAATAAATGGAAGGATATGACAGAGAGGTAGACTCTAAAATTAGTTTTACGAGAAATCACCTTTCGTGGACATTCCCTCTTCTTTTCCTATACTCATCAAATTGGTTACTCTTAAAAGACCCCGAAGTCAAATATTTTCCATACTTCCCTTCAACCTGATTTCTTTTTCGATATTCTCGTTTATTTAATTCCTTGCCTTGCTTTTTAGTTTTCAGCCGCCATCTTGCAAAATCTTTTCAGAGACTATATCTCAGCTAGTAATTTTTCTGTCGTGGAATAAACGGTGTTCGAATCTTAAGTTTGGGTTTATTTAACATGTGAAAATTTCATTTGACTAATTACGTTTCACAAAATCGTTTCTGGGTCTATTAGTATTAGTAATACACTTAATATTATCAGAAGTGGTCGTATTTTAGTGTTAATACTAGTATTACTAGTAGTGGAAGGAGAAGTACAAGACGTTTTAGCAATAAACTAATATAGTATGACCGGGAATAAAGCATACCGTAAGTTGTTAACACTGTAGACCGTCGATGGTGTTAAGAAAGTTGAGGAGTGCAGTGTCAGTGTGACTTTAGTTCTTGTGGAGAACAGATGTAGCGAAGGTACCGTGGTGTTGCTAGTTGCAAAATTCCGTCAAACGAGGTCACAAAAAGCGCTTGGGAAGAAAACGGTCAGCCACTAAGAACTTGTGCATGAACACGCACTGGTTTCAGGAAGATGAACTGCTACAGGATACACAGCTAGTGACTCCATACTGCTTCTGCAACATCACTTTCCAGACCGCATATCATCGATACAAACATACTATCCATGTCAGGCCAAGGCACCTGATCTCACCAACACTGATACTTATTTATAAGACATATTGAAGGGTTCGTGTCTATTGTGATCAAGTGTCTCGTAATCTACGGAGCGCACTTGGAGCATGCGTACTGATTATTTTGTGTGCTGCAATTTCTGTTTCTGTATACTTTCTTTCCGGCCATACTGTAATAGTAATAGTAGTATTACTACTACTTCTAATAATAATAATAATTTAAATGTTATCTACCCTAGTTTTGTCTGGCGAATGGTCAGGATTATAACAACCCGTTATTCTATATTTTTGGTTTCCTCCCTCGTTTTTTGTTTCCGTTCAACCTAGCTTCCAAGAGATTGTTCTCTCCCCCCCCCCCTCTCTCTCTCACACACACACATGTCTACTGACGATCGCGTCGTTTTGTGATGTTAACAATAATATCTGTCTGTTGCATTGTACTTTAGGAATGTTATGAGTTTCTGTCTGAATTGCTATTTTCGTTTACAGCGCTCAAGGAGGATACACGGATGACATTATTAACACAAATGTGAAGGTATATCACGACGGACGAGTGACATTGTTGTCTCATGCATTGTTTCACAGCGCTTGCAAAGTGGATGTCACCTATTTCCCATTTGACAGGCAAGTCTGTCCCTTGAGATTTGCGTCATGGACCTACGACAGTAGTCAGGTGTGTATGAAAATCTGTAGTAAGAGAAGGAAAATGCAGGAAGGGCATTAGTTTTAATTAACACTTCTGTCTGTGTGTTGTACGAAAAAGGTGCTTACGAGATCTCAATGTAGAAAACACTTTCATAATTCAAATAAGCCAAAATCAACCTTTAACTTAAATATGTCGCACATGTTATAGTTTCCTTATACATTTTTTCTGAGTAATTCAATTAGTGGTCCAAGAATTTATTTATACAGGGTGACCCCGAAATAATAGTGCAAGCTTCTGGAGGGGATTGTTTACATGAAAATAAGAAAAACGTTCCTTTGAAAAAATTCCGAAATCTGATTAGTTTCGGAGATACAAGCGCTAAAAGTCATAGCGGCATCGCCATAAATGACGTAATAGCTCGACACATGATGACGTGAACGGTGTCGGCATAGCAAATCCCACTCAAAGTAGTTAGTACCCGATACATCTATTTAAGCAATGGTTTTTGATTGACGGAGTGCCGCGTAGACAGATTTCGAGATGAACTATTTTTAATGTGATTTATTAGGCCGAATCCGCTTATGCCATTACTTATCCAGTTATGACGTCATTTGTGACGATGACGCTTTGACTTTAAACGCCTGTAACTCCGAACTAAGCAGATTTCAGAATTTATTCAAATGAACCTCCTTCTTGTCTTGATGTAAATAACATCCTGTGGAGAAACTACAGAACACTTGTAATGAAAAGGAACGGGACTGAATTGATCACTAGTACCAAGAGTTGATTGATTGTTATGAACGACGTGATCAATTAGACATGGAAGCTGCCTATCAATGATCAGTCCTTTAAGAGTCTCAAAAGTCCTGAGGGACTTAGTTATCTCCCAGAGTTAAATATAGACCTAAGTCCTTGAACAACATAAATTATATTTTTATCTTGAAAAGAAAGCTTTTCCGACAAGGAGCACGGAATTTCCTTTGGTAAAAATGTTATTTCAACATTGTTCCATATTATTTCTGTTTTGTGCAACCGGAAAAGACTTAGAGTACGTTTCTAAAAGCTAGCAGTATATCCCATTGAATAATAACTGGAGTAAACGAGAACTACCCAAATAAATAGTTCTGTTATATGTTTTCAATGTTGCAGCTAAAGTTGACACATTACAGTCTTAACACGGGGTGATAATGGCAAAGCATATGCATACGGTTTTCTAGTGGAAGGATAGCAAGTCAGCAGCAACTAATAATTACGGGTGGTGTAATTGTTTTGAGTTTAACTTGTACTATTAAAAGAACGAACTTTTCCAATACCTCTTTCAAGCATGATAAGGAACTTCAAAGGGAAACAAATCATTGGATGACCTACAGACGACATGACCCACAGAAAATATTTTTCTGCTTTAATCCTCCTGCTAGAGCCAAGAGGATGTGGAAGAATATAGAGACTCTACTAGGGAGTGGAAGATTTCGTTTTACGCAGTTAAAGAAGTGTTCTTGTACAGTTCAGAAAAGTTAACTTTTGGTTACTTCTATAATACAGTATATGGTCTCCAATGACTATTTGAAGACATTCGATATGCATATTCTCAAAGTTAAAGTATTCGAAGCAGCCGGGGCTCAGTTCGTAAAGCGTTGAATTCGCATTGGGAGGTTCTGGATTTGATACTAGGAACCGGAATCCTTATTGAGGTTTCTCCAGAGTTTCCCTCGTCACACCCAGCAAATACCTTCAACTTAGACCCAGGCGACTCTTTCCCACTTCGTTTCCTCAGCTTTATCCCGACCTGATCCATAGATACCTAAATATCATAAATAAATCCAAACTGTTTAGCGTGTTTCCATAAGTGAAGTTTGTTCTTTAGAAAAGAAAAAATCAAGTAGGTATGAGAAGGGCAAAACCAGGGTATTCTCAGTAACATTTTACTTTGATCAACTGTATTACGCAGAACACAGTAAACTGGTAACATGACTGAGCTAGAGCTCACCAAGACATAATGAGCAAAAATGGACTTAAGATACCGAAGTGATTTGAAAGTTGACTATTAAAATTTACAATGAGTGCAATTGTCTCTGTGGTGTAGTCAAAGAGTTTGCATGGCACAACACCCAATGTTTCCTAGTGCAACGTTTTCTTTTGCGATGTCAAAGAGTTCGACTTTCACAAAGCCCTGTCTTTCCTAGTGCAACCTTTTCTGTTGTGTATTCAAAGAGTTTGACTAGTAGAATGACCAATGTTTCATCTTTAAAAGATCTAAAACAAAACATAATGGTACTTCTCGGAAAAGATTTCAAGATTTTAGGGTACGTAAACATTGTATTTCAACATAAGGACATTCTCATTTAGTCATTTTACTGTTCTTTATATTTGATACATGTTTTTCTCCCATTTTTCTTTCTCTGATAGGTAGATCTCTCGTACAATGAGGAAGACAAATCAAAGATGTTGATGGTATTTGCCCCAAATGGTGAATACTTTGTGGAGACGTTAGACGGCGAACGGGACTATTTTCACGATCCGTGTTGTGATGCTCCTCTCATTTCGATTACCTTTTCACTCACCTTCAAAAGAAGACCACCATTCTTCATACTCACATTCGTCATGCCATGTACTCTGATTAATGTAATAGGTAAGTGGCTTCTTTGTCTAATAGTCTTGTTTTTAGTTGACACCAACGATTTTCCTTTGAAACGTGAATAGCAACTTAACAGTCAGATAATATTTATCAAGGTGTTATGATAGATTCCTTTACACAAAAACGCTAAGTATATTAACATGTTAACAAATGTGTATTAGTCCACTTCACAGAGACGGGAATCAGATCCAGAGCTCCTAGTTATCAGCCACTGTGATGTTTCAATGTTTCAATGGTCGAGCGTCTTGTAGGAAGCTGGTTTCGATTCCCGGTCCTTTTGGCTATGTAATTACATTTACTGTACATGCAGAACAATCTCTACATGAAGGGTTACAGCGCAGATGCCATCCATGGACATGCAATACCAATACAGTGGTTAGAGATGGTACTATTTTTTGTGTAAACATTTTTACTACAAGCGATTTAATTCTATACTCGTTTTTCACTTTAACACTGCCTCCGTGGTTCCGCTGGTAACGTCGCGGACTAATCAGCAAAGGGGGAGGCAGACCATCTTGACTGAAGGTCTCTAGGGTATTCCTCAGTTTTCCCAGACGAATCACAAAATGGTACATTACTGAGGATCTTTGCCGCTGCGCTCCCTATCACTGCCCTCCCAAAAAGTGATATCAGAAGGACGTTATCGCTCAGAAGGAGGGAAATTAGGCCAAAAAGTTGTTGGTTCGTCCAATAAAAGGATTTTTGTTTTTTAAAAATCACAGTCGGTCAAACATGATTCAGTTATGTACCAAATAATATACTTCTGTCTTATTCTGTACATATCTTGATGACGAAATTAAACCAAGTTATAACCCACGGTATCGAACGCATCTGAACGTATGTGATTCATTAATTAATTGTTTTTCGACATCTGAAATTCCGCCCGATCCGGCCAAACCTATATCATTCGAGATCTAAAACCAATTGTTTGCTGTTGATTCTCCTGATATCTTTAATCAAATGGTTTATTTGAACGTTGTTCGTTCTCACAGACTTTGTGTGTGCACGTCAACAATTGCATCATTCTTGTTAGATGAGAAATAAACAAGAACTCAATCCGTGGAAATATCGGTAACTGAGACCTAGAAAAGCCAATCGACTATGAAGCTAGTATTGACTCAGGTGTTAAAGGTGTCAGGAGAGATTTTGGAGATAAATAAAGGAAGCCGTAGTCATTTCAAAGAGGGCTCAAATCTATGCCTTCATTGAAAGAAGCTGGAATTTAAACAGCATTCTCTTATTACCAATTTGCACATCGTAAACATATGTTTTTCATTCAAGGTGTGTTTCCATGGTTTACCCCGATAACAAATTTCGGAATTTTCAGGTTTGAAATATGTTTTTTTTTTCATTTCGCTGAAATGAGTGTCATTACGTCTGTTTGTAACATTAGTGATCATTCACTTCTATCTCTGAATGGTTCGTACGTCCGAAGATATTACAATTACTTTGTGATTATCGTTTTCATATTGCAAAAGGACCCACAACCTACACGTTTGTATCTTTGTTCGTTATACAATTTCCATCCTAAAATCCTAGTTGTACTACACAGAAATGGGAAATAGAAAAATCATCCGTAGTTTCCATTACCAATTAAACATGGATACATGTTGGGAAATATGATAGCGAAAGCAATTCTTCCTCTCTTGATCGATCCTTCTGAACCAAAACAATAAAAAACATTCATATGAAGCTTCCAGAAGAGCTGATCCGTATAGTCTGTCCTACATATGATTTTTTCCCCCTGCATCATGATTAGGATGTCAAAATATGTGCGCGTGCAAATTTTGTCAACCCGAGCGCAATTGGTTTGAGAGATATTGATAATACAGTAGTCATATTATTGTCTGTGGAGAGTGATATAAGTGTTGAAATACCATTATAGTTTTAAATTGTTGAAACAAATGAAAAGCAAATACAAAGTACTTGGTGGAAGACGTTACCTTGTGGAGAGTATATTCTTCATAGCCGCCACCTTGAAGTCCGCCATATTGAACCGCGATTGATTTTCTTAAATGGGAAGGGGTTACTGTAATATGCCATTCGAAGTAAAATTACTTCCTTGCCGCGAGTCCTGAATTATTTCGAATTACTCATAATAGATACAAGCTAGAAAAAAATATATAAGCAACTTCGGATAATCAAGACTACACAACTTGCTACAAATACTGTAAAATGTAAAAAAACAACAACAAAAACTAAGAAACAATATGGATTCTGGGGTAGGGTGATCCGAATTTTTTTCAGTGTACTGGAAGTCGAGTTGTGCATTGGTACCAAATAAAGCCATGCCAAATATGGCTGTCCTAAAACAATATTTAACCAGGCACATGGACCCCTAAAGGGCCCAATTGTTTTCTACAAAACAAGGAATGAAAATATGATACAAATTTCCACATTTTGGGTTTCGAGTAGTTAAGAAAAGTTGTGCATTGGTAAGAAATTTAGCCATGTCAAATGTAGCCCTTCTTGGGCGTCAAGCGTTTTTGGTCATTTTCAAACTAAAATTTTCGGTGGCTGAGGGACCAGGCTAGATATCTTTTGATCCAGCTGTGTTTCGGCGAACAAAAAGCCACATCAAAAATATCTAGCCGGGCCCCTCAGCCCGCGAACATTTTAATTTGAAAACGCACAACTTTTCATAACTACTCGAATCCCAAAATGTGGAAACTGGTATAATATTTTTATTCCTTGTTTTGCAGAAAAACAATTGGTCCCTTTAGGGGTCCAGGGTCCCGGTTAAATATTGTTTAAGGACGACCTTATTTGGCATGGCTATATTTGGTACCAATGCACAACATTTGATGACAACTCGAACCCCAATATCTGAAGAAAAAAACGTTTTCGGCCCGCCCTATTCTGGAGCCACCTCACGCTGCAATAACTAATTAAAAACCTGTTTAAAAACCCCGTTACCAAATAAATTGTAGCGTTTGGTATCTGCATTACATATCACATAACAGGAAAGGCTGTGTGAATGCTGCATCTCCGTATAATATTTTACGTCACCTTAGAATGAGTAGAGCCCTACATTTGGACCCGACCTCGCTCAACCTCGACCTCGCGACGTGACTTCAACCTCCACCTCACTCAACCTCGACTTCACGACAGGACTTCAACCTCGACTTCACGAAAGAACTTCGACCTTGACTCCACTCAACCTCGAGCTCGTGACGAGACTTCGACCTCGACCTCAATCAACCTCGACCTTACGATGGAACTTCGACCTCGACCTTGCGATGAAACTTCGACCTCGACCTCGTGGTGTAACTTCGACCACACTCAACATCAACCTCGCCATCGGACTTCAACCTGGATCTCGCGAAGTTCAACTACTCTGGTAGTCAGAGGTGTTGACACTAACATGCGATTTAACTGGAATACTACAAACTATGAACTATGAAACACCAGTGAAAGAATGGATTGCTTCGAAATAAAAGTAAAAGAAAATGTAAAATTTCCATAATAAATAAGGTTCTTTCACAAAGTGTTGATCAAAACACGTGTCTGGTCTATCAAATATATAAACTATGGTTGTTATGAAGTGGCGGGTTGTGTGAATTTTACTTATTTCTTTATTCAACTTACATAGTAGCTTGAACAGGCATATATGGTTGTACGTAACTTGGTGAGCACTCTTCTCGAGAAATAAGAAAGGAAGCTATGACCTTAAATTAGGTACCATTCCGGCGTTTACCTGTGTGACTAAAGGAAAATCCCTGGAGAAACCTCATTCAAGACGGACTCTTTTGCCTTTCTAAACTTGAGTCATGGACTGACGTAACTTCAGCTTTTGGTACAAATGTTACGGAGGCATCCCTTCCGCACACTAGGCGACATGGTTGCGCTGGAAGCCAATTACACAGTAATGGGTACTGGGTGGAAAGCGCTACTGCTGGAGCGTAGGCTCTATGTTCTTCATAGCAGCCAGATTGAAGTCCACCATATTGAACCTCGATTTAATTTCTTAAATGGGAAAGAAGTCGTATGATATGTCATTGAAGTCAGTTTTAAGCTAAATGTATTATTGTGAGGGATAAGGGTATGTGGCGCTTGTTTGGGGTATTGATGCAAAAGCCTGAAAATGCCCATTTCCTTTTGAAATAACAAAGGAAAACGTACAAATTGTTTCTAGGTATAGTGCCCTATCGATATGGATTTGTATTAATTTTGGTTTTATTTATTTCGTTATTTATTTCAAAACGAAATGGGCGTTTTCAGGCTATTGCATCAATACCCAAACTAGCGCCACATGCTCTTTTCTCTCACAATAATCATTTAAGGCAAAACTGACTTCACAAACGTATTTTTCGTTAAATTCTAGTCCAGAATGACATATTATACGACCCCCTTCCCATTTAAGAAAATCAATCAAGATTTAATATGGCGACCATGAAGAACATACTCTCAAGCAGGTAGCGCTTTCTACCCAGTACCCATTACTGTGTATTTGGCTTTCATTCCTTTCACCAATTTAAGAAAATAAGGATATTTCCACATTTTTTTTATCACTTTCCACAGACAGAATTTGACTTTTATATCATCGATATCTTCCAAATAATTCTTTTATAATTCTTTTCTGTCCCTTCAGTATGTTTGCTTGTAAGTAGAAACATAAAAAAAAAACTCAGTATGACGTACGCCGAATAATTCAAAGCCGATATTCTCGCCAACGTCAAAGAAGTGCATCTTAGTGTTTTACGAAATTAACACGCAAGTCAAGAGCTTTCATTACCAATATTATGAGTCAAAAACAAGTTTTACAATTCACCGATTCTCCTTATGAGTTACAGTTAATTTATGTGCAGGCGACTTGGTCGCTCGATTTATAACTACATCTGTTTCTCGTTCATTCTGCTAAAAGTGTTGGAAGAGGCAATGGCTAGCACCATAGAAGTGATGTGTGCGACACATTTTTTCACCGACCTCATTCCGTGCCTTCTGTTCTGTCCCTCCTTTACTATATCTTTCGACGAGAGAGAGCAGTCGCACAGTGCGGCCGATTCCAAAAAAAGCTGGCCAAACGTTAGGGATTTATTTCATGTTGGAATGGTCAGAAACTACTTATGAAAGTGTTTATTTCCTTTTACCTGTCCCAGAATAGGAGTCACAAAGCTACCACTTTTGTTCGATTGGCATCGATTGCGTTACTGAAGCAGTAAACGACGCACGCGTTGAACGTTGTATAAAAAGCTTTAGATTGAAGCAGATCATAATCAAATAAAATGGAATCAACGTCTGAAAGCACGTAGAATATATAAAAAAAATATTACGAAATAATAATTTATCAAATATAAATTATTTGTGAAACAATAATTGTTATTGATTTTTATTAATTGAAAGCGTTAAAATGAAAAAGTTATTATGAAAAAGTTATGTTGTTCCGTGTTGTTCTGCTGTCAGACTTATTGTAAGTTAGAATCAAATGTATGCTCGTCAATATAAAACACTAAAAATCTGCCCGAAGATGCCCCTGTTTGTTATTAATCCGTTTCAAAATGGCGGACCCAAAAATCCATTTTGCACACTGTTTGAGCTAGAGATACGAAATTTGTTATAAATGTGTATTATCACGAGTAATTTAGGAAAATATTACAATATGTTGAAAAAGTCGCTATCTTGGATTCCAAATGGCCACCCAAAATCCAATCAAGAATCATTTATTAAAAAAACAACAACATCATATTTCATTAAAACAATTATCATTTAAGTATACGCTAAAATGTTAAAATGTTGTTAAGGACGTTAAATTTTGCAACTCTGACTTCAACTTCGTAATTAGCAAGTCGAAAAAAAAAACATGAACATGATATTCATCGTGATTGTAACATGATATACAGAATGTTTCACGAATAAGAGTTTTCAATAGAGGATGAAAGGGGTTACATTTTGCAACTCTGCCTTCAGATTCGTAATTAGTGACCAAAAAAACCGAGTACAGATTTTGAGATCATTCACTTGCCTTTTTGACCTTAAGCCAGCTTTTTTGGAATCGGCCGCACTGTGAGTCGGTAGAGTACTAAGCTTGTAATCGGGAGGATCGGGCTTTGATTCCTGGTGTTGGCTATCGTGACTGAGCCTTTCCCTAGTTTTGCTCAGTCACACCAGGTAAATACTGGGATGGTTCATTGAATAAGGTCAGGATTGATTCCTTCAAAAATCCTTTACTTTGTGTTTATTGTTGTAAAATGTAAAATGGCCGGAATTGAATTCATTTATGACCTTCGGGCCGAGATAGGGTAGGGATTGGGAAGGTACCATCCAGGGAGGTATTTAAAGTGCCATCCCGGCATTCGTTTGGTTAAACTTAGGGAGACCCTAAACTGGCCAGAATTGGGCTGGGTATGGCAATTGTTTAATAAATAATATAATCACTGCTACCTATTTTTCCAGAAGCATTCCATCTTCACTTCTGCTATAAATCTCTTTGTTTTGACCATCTTTACATTTCTGCAACTAGCAATCAAATACGTTTAAACTTGGTTCCAGGTTTTATTTATATTTTCTCCCAATATTTTCGAAGAGTCTTATTCCGTAAAACCATAGCTGAAGGTGTATTAGAGGATTTCTCCTCATAGAAAGTAGTAGCTTAAAAAATCTAGAAGACTTTTAATGTTTAAAGTACCACTCAATGCTTTGTCGCTAATTTATTTTTCTGTCTAGCAATGTTCTCCATATGTCTAATTATGATATGAACCATGAACATTGTTACATAATACCCTCACAGTCCTATGCTTCAAAGCCATCCACCTTACAGAATGAATTGCTCTGTATTTTAAGAGTTTATAATCCTAAACTTCAGCGACAGCATTTAGTTCTCGTAATGTTTTGGGGCTATTGCTGTATACAGAATAAATGCCTTTAGCGATTATATCTAAATTTATTATGGATGATTCTGTAGCTATGAAATCTATTATACTGAGCTCCAAATGATGAGCCATGCAGTGACTGACAATGAGCCCTGGTATATGACTTTGCATTTGTTTCCCTACACCATTTGCACAGCCAAAATTAACTGCGATCTTCAAGAGCTCTTACTTTAGCTCCTACTGTCGAGACAATTTACAGTTTGTTCACACCTTCTGTTACTTCCTCTGGTGCACGAAGAACCCTATTGACGATGATCCTACTACACGACTACAATGCATGGAATTATCAGCGACCACGGGAAGTTAAGAAA
>JAGDQP010045125.1:0-15685 GCA_022664845.1 Lepisma saccharinum
AAAACATCCATGTTCCCAGGCGAGATTCGAACCTGCAATATTGTTGATTGCAGTCCAGTGCTATAGTCTACACGAACATCCAAAATCGACATATAACGTATGATTATACTAACTTATGCATATGAATAAGATTAGCAGTAAAGTTTGTTTTGTAAAATGAAATTTCATTTTATTCTGAAATCTTCTATGTTTCAGTTTCCTTCCTGTAAAGGCATAAAATTATACATATCTACTTACGGCATCCAACCACAGTCTTGCCCTCCATAAATCTGCACTACAGTCAGAATGCCCTCCATACTTTTGGCTTTCGTATTGGAATTCTTTTCCAAGTGTTTGTAAATATATAAAACACAAGCAATGTCGATTCTGGAAAGTTTCAGTAGTATTTTCAACGTACAGTGAAACAAAAGGTGTGTGTGTAACATTGTGTTTGTACATCTTTTCAGATCTTCAAAAATCAGACTCAGGGTTATATACTTGCGTGGCTTCATCAAGGAGTGGAAAGACAACATGGAATGCTGCCTTGCGTTTGGAGGTTCCTACAAACCCCAACATTGCCTTCTTTCGAGCTCCAGAACCGTCCACTTTTCCAGGACCACCAACACAGCCTCTGATATATAATAGAACTGATACTAGTGTGACTTTGACCTGGAATCGCAATACTAAAATCGGTTCGTCGTCGCTTCTGGGTTATCAAGTTGAAGTTTTTGGAAAGGATTCTGGAGGTAAACATGCTACTGGCTGGGTTATTGTCGCTCGAAGAGTGAGTGATATTGTTTATACTCAATATCACCTTCGACCAGGGACCACATACATTTTCTTAGTTCGCGCCGAGAATTCCCATGGATTGTCGGTGCCTAGTCCGCTGTCTGAGCCTGTAACTACGCTTGTTTCTGGTAGAGGAGGTGTTAGTGACCTTGAACAAGCTCGTGCTAAACTGAGCGGTCATGTTGTGGAGTTAAGAGATGCTCAGCCAGTTAACTCAACGGCTGTAAAACTTATTTGGGAAGTAAGTATTTGTTTGGGAAGTAAGTTGATTCATTACTCATTCATTGTATGTTTGTATCTTTTTATCTTTTATTTCTTCCTGTTCCCACTTTCTCACCTCCTTCCGTTTTTCTCCACTTAGTTTCCCTTCCTTTCATCTATTTTTGATTACACTCTTGTTTCTTGCATCTCTTTCAATCTTTCTTAATTTATTCTTTTAATTTTTCCATCATTCATATTTCTTCATTCCTTACTTCGTTTTCTGTTTACTTGTTATCTCTCTTGTTTCTTTCTTTCTATTGTTTTCTTGCTTTCATCCATTTTTATCTAGCTACATCCCTTCTCTTTTTCTTTCTTTCTTCCTTTCTTTCTCTTTGTTTATGTTTTATTATTATCTGTTTCTTTCCTTTTCTTCGTTTCTTGATTTCGTTTCGCGTGCATTATCTTATTGTTCATATCCTGTCTTTGTTTCATTTCTAGCTCACTACTTTCCTTCGTGTTTCCTTCGTGATTTCACGTGACTCACTTTTTATCATCTCACAATAATTGCTAATATCAGTTCCGTAGAGTAGTGCTATTTCTATTGGTTCAATGTGAAATTTTTATATGAGAGAAGATAGGTGAGTGTTTAGTCAAAAATAGGGAGAGGAACTTCTTTAACTCTACTTATATTCTAAGTATAGGAAGTCAACGTTTCTTAATTTTGCATGGAGAGCCATGCAGAAAATGAGCAAACAGAATTTATTGACCAGTAGATTTATGTTTCAGTGACGTATATTAATATAGCATATCGTGTGCGGTGTTTACTCAAGTATACCCATGTTCTCTTTAGTTTTGGGAAGAAAGCAAAATAAATAAATAATTTAGACAAAACATGACACTTTTTAACTAATCAAGCATATTATTTCAGTTAAAATGCAAGAGGACAACTTCAAGAAGTAAACAGAAATTTAAAGTTATGCTTGAAACACAAACAGTTCCTATATTTCTGTACGCGTAGTTATGGATTCAAATTCGGTGGAAGTCTGTTGAATGTAATCGTTAAGAACTGATTTTAGCAAACAATCAGTCCAGGTCATAGAAGCAAGTTTGTTTACGATGTTTTCTTCTTTCGTACTTAACTACTAATATTTATAGGCCTTAAAATATTTTAGCTTTTTCCGCTAAGTGCAGAATAATGGGCAGATGAAAATGTCAGCTTTAAATATTTTATGCATGCTGTTATGATAACCAATTTAGTAATGAAATAATATATTTTCAACGAAAGAGTTTTATATTAAAGAATTTTCCATTCTGTATATACATATGTAAGACATTACCGCCTAAGCCAGAAATGTCTGAAGGCCATAAATAATTTCTAAATAAATTTTAAATTAATAATAGATATGTTGAGTTTTTGCATATACCAACAGTTTATCGACCTTTTGAGGATTTAGTTAACAATTATGGAAGACTTAACTTTTAAAATAAAATGTTGAATGGTTAAAATATTTCGGGTTGTTTCCACATTCTATAACACGACTTAATTGTGCTAAACTAAGGTAGAATATTTTTGTCAACTCAAGAAGATGTCTCATTGTGACCCAATCTGTTTGTTTGGAACATATTTATTGCAAATGCGTTATGATTTAAGTGTGTGGCTGATTGATTTTTTTTTATAATAATGGTCCGAAGCATGAATTGCTTCTCTTTTATACATAGGTTGCTGAATTTGTCAATTAGATACACATACATATATTTTTAATATCTTAATGTGATCTTCCGTCCCCAATGTATTTTTTAATACATTTCCTAATCTTGACTGATTCCGAATTTCCACAATTATAATTTGCTAAATAATAGCCTTTTACGTAATTGACAGTTTGAGTCTAAATCAATTATTATTTGTCCACGAACTAATAAGAAATTGGTACATTATGTGAGTTATTCCTTCATACGAAAAAAATCAAATAAGGTCAAATTGTTTCAGTACATCTTTCCATAAAGTGCCAATATATTTTATTCTTTTCCTTTCGTTTCAGATTTTGAATTCAGACTACGTAGAAGGATTTTATATTTACTCGCGTCCAGTATCTTCTCCACCGAATTCCTACAACATGTTAACAGTTCTTCACTCTGGTGCCTCTGGATTTCTTGTGACTGATCTTCTCAAATACACAATTTATGAGTTTTTTCTTGTGCCTTTTTACAAGACAGTTGATGGGCGGCCTTCCAATACAAGAAAAGCTCATACTCTCGAAGATGGTAGGTGCACTCTTTAAACTGATAGTTAGATTAATTAAATTTATAAAAATAAATGAACATCTTTTAACACCACCGTACAAGTTTAGCTGAAGAATCTTAGATGTACCAGTCCAATGAGAGTTTCTTGTAGAGACTAGTATCGGTAGTTATTTGTTTTGTAGGTTAGGTTTGTTTCGTCAAATACCTGGAAGAAAAAACGAGGGATTTACGTAAAGTTGTTTTGTCATACAAACAGTAAATACTGCCCGAGAATCTGTCTTCCTCAGCAAGACGTTGCAAAATTTAAATCTTGCAGTAATAAAATTTATGCATAGACAAAATTCATGTTATTGACGCACGACCATTCCTGAGACACAATGAGTTCTACGCTGCGTGCTCATCCTAAATTATGCCAGAAGTTTAGTTGTTGTTGCTCATCCCAAGTGATTTATTTGTTAAGCAACCTATTTCTCGAAATCAGCCAAGACGTTTGACAAATGCGCCCTGGGTAATTTGCATACTTGGGTGGCATTCTGTGATGTCACTTATCTTCTTCGTGTAATATCAGGACATCAACATGTTCTTCTTGTTTGTTATAGTGATTCAGAACACCTGTAAAAAAAGAAGAAATGTTTTAAGAGTGGGATAAAGTTATATTGAAACTAAGAAAGATATATTTATTCTGGTAAAATTTTCCATCAGTTTGATGTGCCACATGCAAAGTTTCTATTTCAAAAAATATATTTAGGGAACAACGACGAATTTCAAGACGACCGTCGTGTTAGTGATGTTGCCTAACTGGTTTCCTGTTTTTTTATATCATATGTCGGGACATTCGATTTCTGTTGCCAACCCACCTTTGCTGTATGTTGCCAACCCACATAACTAATCAACGAACAGTGAAGAGTTGAAGGCTTTAAATTTTCTGGGTATTATTTGCTTCATTGAAGAAAAAAGTACCAATTAATTTTGTCATTATAATAATTTCTAAGTCGGTTCGTAATATTCGAAGGTGAACAAAAAATAAACATTGCTTCCTACTGTCCTATAAATATTTTTTTATTCGTGTTGAGATTTCACAAGTACTTTGAGGTGAATGTGTATTAGGATGTGATAGGTGCAGTGGTGTACATCAGGCAGCTGTTATCCAATAACTATTTCTTTCATAAGTATCTTACTAATGATGTTACAATGTTATTGTGTTTCAGCGCCATCCGAGCCACCGACACAGCTAGAAGCTGTATTGCTCAATGCCACTGCAGTGTATCTAAAATGGAAACCGCCAGTTCCGGACTCACATAATGGCATTCTAAAAGGATATCAGGTACTTAAGTAACAATTGCGTTGCATGTTACAGGAAAGTTATGATTATCGTATTAATTACAATACATGTTATATTACTTACTTACTTATGTTAATTTATTTACTTATTTGGTAAGTAAAATGAAGCCTTATTATATTAGATTATGAATAGGTAACCGTGTGTCCATATTATATTACTTTAGGTTAGATTAAATTATGTACGGATTTACTAATGTTGCTTTTACGGTTGTAACTTTGTTGTACTATAAGAAAATAAACATAATTTGTTGTTGGTCTAGTAAAATATATAAAATATCATCTTTCTTATCCAGTCTTCCACGTAGTACAATTATCTCCCACATTTTCATGCATGTTTTTTGTGTCGAAGAAGTGAAAATACTTACCACTGTATCGATACATTTATTTTACAGATAACAATACGTGGTAATGGATCCCGCATCTTAGTTAATCTGACTGTAAATGCAACTACGCAGTCCCTGTTACTCACTAATTTAACATCTGGCCAAACATACATCATCCAAGCAGCTGCATTTACAAAAGTAGGATTAGGTCCAACCACACCAGCTGCTCCATTTCATATGGATCCATCACGTCTTCATGGTCAACGCATTCAATCCGGTATTATTATAGATCCTGAGATTGGAGACTTTGTCACTGAGACGTGGTTCATTGCTCTAATTGGCAGTATGGTATTTGTTATGTTGCTTTTGTTTATCTCCATGGTGTATGTTCGTCGACATCAACTTAAAAAGAAGTCTATTAGTACGTTACAAGGTAAGTTGCCTGCGGAAAATGAAGAAAAGTGATAATCTTATATTAAGTTTACACTCAATATTATACATCAATTATACGAAATAGAAAATATCTCTCTTGGAGTTATTATAGAGATTTCAATAAGTACGAGTGTTGATTGAAAAGTTTCAAGACTGGCTATATTTCTCTTTCCACGCCTGCGTCGTGTGGATGCTCTACTGCATTTTTAAATGCCGTGCCTATATAAGTAGTGGGATAGCGGTGGGCGTCATAAGTGAGTGACAGTGCAAGTAGCAATTACAGTTTGTCATGATGGGTGAAGAAGACGATCCTGGGAAAGTACGGCAAAGGTGTGTGTGAATGAATTTTGTGTAAAACTCGGGAAGTGTGCAAAATTAAACTTTTCAAATGTTACAATAAGCATGCGGCAGGGAAACAACGATCCGAGCTGTTGTCAACCACTTGTGGAAGCACTTTAAAGACAGAAATACGCGAGGAATCGATAGGAAGCATTGGGCTAGACCATTCATTGCAGTTACCGATGTCAATATTAACAAGATAGCTGAACTGTTGGACCGTGACAGAAGATTATCATTACGCTAAATGTTCGCTGCTCTCAACACCTCCTGGCTACCGGTCTACCAGAACGCTGCTTTTCAATCTCCTCGCCTGCTTTTGCCAGTGATACAGAGCAGCAGGCTCATTGTTTCCCCACCAAATGTTTATTGTAATATTTCAAATATATATGTTTCACACTTCCTGAGTTTCACACAAAATTCAGTCACTCGCCTCTTCCATGTTTTCCCAGGGACGTCCTCTTCATCCGCGATGCCAAACCGTAGGGTACTTGCATCTTTGATGCGCTGTCACCCAGTATGACGTCCATGACTATCCCAATGCAGTTTCAGACTCCGGTACGACCTCCAAAACATGCAGTAGAACATTCACGCGACGCGTACTTGGAGAGAGAAATAGAACGTCTTGAAACCTTTCTAACAGCCCTCGTATTTTCGCAGATTCAATTAAGAAGGACTTAATATGAAATTGTACTATATCCACGTTAATATTCCTTTCTATATTTTTTCAGTCCTTCTATGAATTGAAGATGAAAGAGGTTCATTTACAAACGTTGTTTTATCCTTGCTATATATAATATGAATCTTAGTCGAGGTGATACCATCACGTGAAAATGTAATCAAGATTAGTATGATGTAGAGAGTGCCACTCATAATTATAGCTATACTAAAATTGTGTCTCGTTTACTATTTCATTGGTAGCGAAACTTCAATAAACACATTTTTGCAGATTATTCGTGAACATCTTGACTGATGGGAACTTAACTTTATACTGTATATTGATGGACCGGACAATGCTCAATGTTTTAGCCATACTAAAGTTTCAGCTAACTACCGTTTCCATGGTAATGATACTAAAATCTTGAGCATAGATTCGTACAACAATTAAGAACGGTTAAACTATATCGTGCCATGACCATAGAAGACATTAACGTTAAGGTTTTAGTACATTAGAATGTTCAGCAAATCACCATTTCAATAATAACAATGCAAATATTCTAACATGATATTACATCGATGGAACCATTTCCACCATTAAGAGGAACTAATCACAATGGTTTAACTTTAATCAAAGTTCATTGCAAGCTGTATGGTAACAAAACCGGAATAGGCCTATTTGATATATAAACCATATTGCCCGTACGAAGGAAACAATATTAATAATCCGTAACTTTTTAATCAACCACACAGGGCAACAAATTTTAACTTTTGTCGGTAACATGAATAACAATGACTGTTTTTTTTTTTTACTAAATTTGGGGTGATGATTTCAAATATGAGCTAGAAAATCACCCATCACGTAAGAAGTTTTTTTTTTTTTGATAAATTTTACTTTTTCTCTGTTCCACACTTATACGTTGTAATGGTGTGCGTACAAATATACTATATCATAGCTATAAATATGTACACCTTCAGGTATGTATTATAAACACTGAAAGTTCGAAAGCAATATCTTTTACAGTTCCGAAATTATTATTTTTTGTATATTAAATCGTATTTCAGACGCAGAATGTTTGGCGATCTGTAAATCTTTTTGATACATTTTTTTTTCAATATCGCGGGGCAAGCGGTATAGCACCAAGGTCGTAAATTCAGTATTTTAATCAGTACATGGAACTGACATACTGCCAATTTTCAAATCTTCTGTATTTTTTCTAGTATGTCCATTTTTATCTCTTGCTGGGCGTACACTGCAGCTTGATACATGTTAAGACAAAATAACAGAAAAACGGTACGTGGTGGAACATTTTTACATACATACATATCTGAAGTCAGCGTCAAAATACCGGTATAATAAGAAACACTTAATTTCATCCATATTACCGAAACCCTGTTGACCTTGGCCATCTTTTAGTCCGTTATTAACGGAAAATATTCTTCTCGGAAAGTTGTTTTCACCGTCCTCCATTAGGTTTCTTGAGACTGATAACGAATTTATTGTGTAAATGTGCTATTGTATGTATATGTATACGATAATATAATTAAAATGAGAACAGTGCAGATCAGCTCTATGTTAAAAAAGATGTTGAACTGCGAGCTTTCTACGCTTCCATGTTTCAGAGATAGCTTGCAACTCATTTTCCGAAACTTCGTAGTTCAGTATACCGAGCCAACATTGCTCAGTAAAAGAGCGTTGGTGTAGCATTCAGGAGATCGTGGGTTCGATCCCAACAGCCGACCATCCTGACTGACGCTTCTCCATGATTTTTCCTCAGTCACATCAGGCAAATGCCAGGATGACACCTTCAATATAGGTCCTGACCAACACTTTCCTGAATCCTTTATCCTCCCTTATCCCGCCTGAGTCATAGATGCCTAAAGGTCATAAATAAAATTCAAAACACCTTACGCATATTTTAACATATCTGTACTTTTCTTGTTCACTCATAAGTCAAATATATTTAATAATTGGCGTATTTGTAGTTCCTTGTTGAACTGTTTAAACTTTAAACGCTTTAACGTTTCGTTCGCATACTGAAGACTTCTACAAAGTGTAAACACAAAGCATAATGAATATAGGAATACCAGAAAAAAAGTAAAGAAACCAGAAAAACTAATAACTAGTTTTTTTTTTTTTTGCCACTTTTGAACTTGAATTTAAAGTTTGAAAGGTTCAACAAGAAGGTATGAACGGAAAATTAAGCGAGGGTGGAACGAAAAATGGTTACAAAAATCTGTTACCTTTTTGTCTATCCTGTTCATTTTTAACTCGCTTCCCATGTGCAATATCAGTTACTAAGTTATAATTACTCATAAGTTATAATAGCAGTTCAATTAGATTTTTCATTTTCATCAACGTTCACAACTTACAAACATTGAAGAACGTCTAGTGCTGTAATGCGTGTTCTACCTACCTTTTCTTAGAATCATTAAGAAAAAAATGATATTTTGATATTTAGTCTTTCACTTTACAGAAACACGCTCCCCTGGTGTAACACCGCTCAGTGTGAAAAACCAAGATTCACTCTGGATCGAAAGCCGGTGGAGAAATTCAGAAAGTGACAAGGAGTCTAACCTATCCGAAACAAAGCTGCTCAATTGTGCTCCAAGTAACTCAAGTTGTGGTGGAGGAGCAGATTATGTGGATATTGATACACACACTTTAACAACCTTCCAGAGTGGTAGAGGAGGTAGTGGAATTTCTGGTGAGGAAGGGTCAGCGGCAGGTGACGAGAGTCCTGCACCGTATGCTACTACTACACTAGTTAATTCCCTTCACTCTCGAATTAATAATTTGGTAAGTTCGTGAGGAGACATCTAATATAAGTGAAACTTTCATTACACTATTTCTTTCTTTCATTATTTCTTCCGCTGTGTGCACTGTGGTTTGTGTATTCTGTGTAGGTATCATTCTGCTCAGCTTGATCTTAAGTACGAATTGCTCTAAACATTTATCATTTAGTTTTTACCCTCTCCCTCATTTCTTGGCGTTGAATCTTAAGTTCTTTTTGAAACTTTTCATCGTCTTTGTATCCTTTAATGTTCATATTTTTTTCTTTTCGAAAACAAGCCTTATTACTCAATATGGTGTATGTCTTTATCAAACAACTTACCATTATCATAATGGCTTAAAAGTCGGGGTCATATTAACAATGATCACACAAACAATATCAACGTCGCAACAAAATTATTGATTGTCTTCTATCGTAAATAACTAACATATATTTACATAAATACACATTTCTTTATGCATTGGCTCAGTGGTAGATCACTCACCTCTGGTGCGTGGGGTCCTAGGTTCGATCTCGTCTCGTGCATGCTTGATTTTTGGTGGACAACAAATTGTTGTTATTTATATCAATCTGTCTTCATACTGTAAAAACGTAATTAAAAAGTAATAAGCAAACAGGTGTATAAATTATATCCTTGTACCATTTTCTTGGAAATCTTCAAAAACATTAGCCAAATATTTCGCTCAAGTTCCTTTACTTTTTCTATTTAAAAATTATAGGATATTCTACAAAATCACTAATGAAAAATTATTCTCGTATATGTAAATAATTCAAGCATCATAAGCAAATCCACTAATATCAATTAATTAAAAGAAATTAAAAATTCTAAATTCGAAGAATTATTCATCAATCAAATTTTAGGCACTTACAAGATAGCATCTATTTGTAATCGTTATTCTGTTTTCTGCACCAGAATAGTAATTAATAACGAACGTCGTTAATTTTATGGTAATTTTGTTATGGTATAGATCTTGTAACTATAGAAATATACATTCATAAAATGGTTGCTCTCACTACCAAGGATCGAACACGGGTCTCCCATTCACCCCAGAGACAATTTTTTGTTTCTATATACCTTTCAATAGTTACCATACAAAAGATCTTAGTGTAACATAAAATTTATTTGTACTGTGGACGGTTTGCAGAATTTCCTCAGCAAAAGTATTCACAGATAGTGGAATGCCCTGACAGTCGACACTGACAGTCAGAATCTTGATCAGCTCAGGTGTGAAGAATATACAGAAGTGGATCGTTGTTATTGTAAATTAATTGTAGAGTACTCGGTCAGTAACCGGTGAATGTGGCTTCGATTCCTGGTTATGGGAGTAACGAAATATCAGAACAAAATATCATTTCTCAATGCTGTTTTATTTAGAAGCTATATAATTTGTCGGTTTATTTAAAGATACCAAACTAAAGTTTGCAGACTCGTATACAAGAAACAATAACCATCACTAATACATGAAAAACTCTCACTTACAATATTATTTTGAAAGATGTTATATCAAAGATGCAGGGTCGACCTGATTTAATTTCCACTTCGAGTATAAGCGAGAACCAGATATATGCCATTGTTTGCAATTTCAATGTTTGGTGATGATAGTTTTTGTGTACTCTTTGTTACAGAGCTCTGTGCAGATGGGTTCTCCTTCGAACGCTAAAACCACATATCCTAAAGGAACATCAGGATTTCTTAGCGGAGACGCTTACTCTGATTCTTATACTCTAGGGGGTCGATTTAATAATGGATATCTTCAACAATTAGGTGAGTATAATTGGGCCGTTTTACTATCATAAGAGATTAACTTTCACATCTCATATTTTCTTGTAAGCTGTACGTTGTAAGTGCTGACAAGTTGAACCAAACAGTAGAAGAAAGGAAATGAATTAAGGCACTTCTGTTTGAATTTTCAGATAATTAGTCTTGCTAGTAGAGTTTGAGAAATTCTTCTTTTCTTTTTAACTTGACCATGTTTACAAACGATTAATATTACCGGTATTTCTTTTCGATCTCAAGATGTAGCTTTAGAGATAAAGTAGTGAGAACGAAACATCAAATTGCAATATTTTCTGCTAATGAAATAAATCAGAAAGTTAATAAATTCGGAATTGGACAATATTTCGGCGGGAATGTAAGTCTTCATTTATTATTCTCACCATTTAGTTGTATCAAAAATTCGTTTATTTTCTTTATTAAAAATTGATCAATGTTCCATGTTGTTCTTTTACCATACATGTACTTGACTCCTTTTATTACGGTAATTCTTTTATTTAATTCTATTAAAAATTATCAAATGGGGAAACGACTTCGTGCTTCTGTAATGCCATTAGTGTAATCATAGAATAAGTATTTGAAAAGCAAGCGAATATTTTATTGAATCTGTTTCTTTTTAATTCTTACAACAGAACATTTGTAGAAAATGTAATTAATTTTTACTTCTATGTTAGCTTTGGCAAGGTAACGCTGAAATGGTAAGGAATATATATGTAGACGAAGTCGGAAAAAGGCTACTTAATAGACACATTTCTCAATTTGCCTATTTCCAAAGAGCTTTCTCTCGTATGGAGTTTATTCTGGAGGTTGTGGGTTCCACCCCAAAGACCGACCATCCTGACGGAGGTTTTTCCTCAGTGGCACCCTCAATACAGACCCTGACCGGCACCTTCCCGAATTGTTTCCCCTCCCTATCCTGGCCTGGGCCTTAGAAACGTAAGGGCCATAAATAAAATTCAAATTCAAATTCGTAAAGAGTTTAATATGCTCTAACTAGAAGAACGCTGACACAGCTAAAAATAACAAGTAGTTCCTCACCTTGGATTTCATGGTATTCTTCTCTGTAATGCTTTTGATAATGAATGTAACAAAAAATCTGTCTCAGAACAATAATTATAATAGTTGCAAACTCAGTGTAAGGATTTAAAAAAAAAATAAACTTTCTTGTATAAACTAATTGTTTTTCTTGCTGTTCCAGGTAGTAGTATTGGATCTGAACCAGTGAACTATACTAGAAGAAGTCCGTTACCAATATCAAAATCACCTCACGATCTTCACTTGCTGTCTTCTCCACCACCACCATCAAATCCGCCACCATCTAGTAAATTATCTTACAGTTCATGTGCTACACTTAGAAAGTCTCCTCATAATATGGTAAGTGAATATACACAGCAATTTACTTCAAACCTTTCCTCAGTGGCGGCTTTCCAGGTGTAGTTGCTGAAGCTACATTTCACTTATTTTATTTCTGTGTCCATTAAACGAAGAGAACACTTGACTGAGAATTAAATCCATAAAATGACAACAAGAATTCCAAATAGCTTTATAATAGTTCAAAATTCTGACGCTGGAAGGCGCTCGCAGTCTTAAAAAATATCAACCAGCGGGTTTTATCTCAATCTTTTCTAGTAATCCCTAGTTGAAACAAAGTGCAATTATATCGTATACCGTGCACTGCTCGCTTGGGTTATTATGACAAATCAGAGCAACCTTCAATGTTATGCCGGAGAAGTTGTTTTGTGCACTTCCCAAATACGTTTCTCCTCCAAATGTTTTCCATGTTAGGGTTGATCTTTTCCATTCCCATTGCAGTCGTATTGTAGGTGGTTGAGTAGGTATGGAAACGTTAATAATTAAAATAATCGTACAACAATGTAATTCCCTATACTGTGTACAATACTCGTTTTATTACCACACAAAAATAGAAAGTAATACTTAACGTTTTAGCTAAAGCATATATATGATTTGAAACAAACAATTTAGCTTCCCCGCTTTTAAGCTAAAGAAAAAGGAAAAATGTAAATGCATGTTTGGGAACGAATTTCAGGATAATGCTCATAGTCACACACCCAACTGCCGTGTCCGTATTTTGTACTTCCAGTTTTTAGAGTATTTACAAAGAACTTCCCTGCTCTTACGACATTTTTTTTTCTAGAATCCTAGCATGAAAAAAGCGGATTCGAAACTCACGATCCATCTACGAGGTATATGCCCATGTAGCCTTTTTTTTATCCTGTGCTTTCTGGAAATATTTCTCCCCACGAATTTTGAATTTGATTTCAGGATTTTAACCAACGTTAGCTCAGGGCGAATGGTTAATGAATTTGTGGAATGAAGAAAGTGGGAGGAAATGGAGAACCCCGACAAAACACTCCCACATGGTATTTCTCTACCACAAAGTCCACATGGCATAAGCCGGGATGGAATTACCTGACGCATCAGATGGAAGCGCTCTATCGCACCCCTTTTACTATCAGAAACCTTAAACCGCGCTATGGTTAGTTTGCCAATATCACCATTCACCTAATACTGCTTCATCGTTATTGAAATCTAACAAGGGACTTCGCACAAACTCCCTTAAATTTACAGAAACGTTGCAGTTTTTTTTAAAGGTCTTGTCCTACGAACTTCAAAAATACAAAAAATTAGGTGCCCCCGTCAAGGACATCAGGAGGTAAGTGCCTGAACCCTTTACGAACGCCATTTAAATTATTCTTTGCCAACGTACTTATATAATTTTTATTGTATTTACGTAAGTTTTGTAGATATTGAATTCTCGTCATGTTTTACTATCCCAAAACATCTATTAACTAGATGGGATTCGTGTTGGAATGAGAAACACAATAAACCTGGGTTCTTATTAATTCATGTAATTGGACTTTGCCGCCTTAACCCTCTCTATTTGTTATGTTACACTACAATTTATACTTCTTTTCCTTTGACAACTTGAAACAAAGCGAGCCTTCCATCATTTGTTTATGACAGTTATAACCAGAGATACTGCACAATATATTTATTTACAAAACGACAGCGCAAAATCAATTTTGATATTCTTTGAAACGCTTGTCACGGCGGTGCCGTTGCTAATCCCGCCTGGTTCATGGATGTTTGTGGATTGTAGATCGTGCGAGAAGTCAGTAGTTACTAAAATTACCCAAATAAAAAAAAATGAAAAAAACTACGTTGACAATGAGTAACATAAATTACGTCCTCATAGGGTTCAAGCTCTGTAACTCCTGATGTCCTTGACGAGAGCACCTAATTTGTGTATATTTGCAGTTTGTGGGACAAAACGTTTCAAATAAACTGCAAAATTTCTGTAAATTTGAGGGAAACTTGCGGAAAGTCCCTTATTAGCCTTATATGAAGACAATTGATAGGGAAAAAAGAACATTTATATAGGGGGAGTAAGGTAAGATAAATAGGATTAGCGAGGAAATACTGGAATTTCTGTCCTTGATAGAATATTATTTTAATGAACTTCGAATATTAATATGTCAGAGATCAGTATAATAATGTGCATACCAATTTCATGTGGTTCACTTCTCTTACTCATTTGGTCGCGTTTCATCCGCATATGAAAGCTTTATTTACTGTTTAATTGTGCGGCCACAATTTACTATTCACAACATTGTCTATGAAGGTCAAAATAACCTTCACGTTTGAACGAATATGACGGACCTTCTCTGACAGTAACTTTCACTGCGACATACGATTCGTTGCGGGCTTGTACTAACAGTCCTAAGATTCTTTGCTCGTTGTATCATTTGACATGAAAAATTGATTACTGATAATATTGTGAAGAAGAGCGTTGCAAATGCTAGCAAGATCATTCTACATTCCCTAAAAAAAGTCAAGGTACAAAAAGAAGAGTCAACATTACATCAAAACTGCTGAATTCCAAGAGTCTGTTGTAAAATGTCGTAATATGGATCGCTTAGGTGTACTTGTCTTCTGCTACTACTTCAAAAATCGCTGGCTTGTATGGATAACACAATAATATATCTAAAGTTATTCTAAATTGTGTCTGGAGAAAGATCAGTTACTTCGAGGACCGTCGTTCATAAATATTTTACCACGATGAATCGAATGTACCATTGAAATGCCTCTTTACAGCTGATAATACTTTCTTCAGACGCTTCCTTCAACATTTCATCATCTTGTTTGACCAATGTTTTTCAGCATCGGAAAGAAGCGAACGCAGAACAGCTGTTCATTAAATTTTCACATTGCCCTAAAAGATGAACAGCAAGAACTCACTCTACGTACTCAAGTTTGACTCATTGAGCTCAATAATCTCAAATAAACTGAGCTATGATTTACGTTGCTACTTTCATGTTCAGTTTGTAAGTTTGTAATATAACATTAAAAAATAATATCATAGTTAAGTTAATAGACCTTGTATCTTGCTAGATGAGAAATCTATTCTTTATAATATATTGAGGTTATTGTCAAACTAAATATATATTTTCAATATTTCAGATACCAAAATCGTCAGGATCTTCCTCTACGAAAATATCACCAGGTTATAGCTATCGAAATCTAAAGGATAGTGGTAATAGTCCTCGAAATCCCTTGAATCCACCACCAAACGTCACTCAGTCGTCATTACTGTTAGATTCAGACAACAGAGACAGAAGTGCCAGTTACTCAAAATTTGCATGGAGGAGTAGTGAGTTGAAAGGCAACCAGGATACGGGGTCACAATATGGTCAAACTGAAAACTATGATTTAAAAACCCCTCCTCCACCTCACTTTGTTAGTGAACTTCCAAATTATTATAATGCTCACAATCTGTCCAGTTTTGTGCCCTACGT
>JAGDQP010045126.1:0-15685 GCA_022664845.1 Lepisma saccharinum
ACACAGTTTATAACACAAACACTAATTTGGTCCAACAATATTCTACAATCAATCAATTTGGTCAGTTAACATAAAAGTTGGAGATCCCTGACTTATTGTGCTGGGCCTGACAAACTATAGTCTTTCATTCATGCTGAGTCAAAACTAATTTGTTGGCATTCTTCCATTTCTCACGTCTCCTTTACCATTCCTTACGTCACAACGTAACGCATGTTTTTAACCAGATGAAAGAAAATCTGAAATCAAAGACAACTTTCAATTAAATGAATTGAGATTCTTCACTGGAAAAATTTGCCTCAGGCTACTACGTTCAGTATGTTAAAAGTAACCCTATGAAAAAAGAAGTGATGTTTTCTGATAGCAGATAATAGTACATTTTCCTAGCATAATACAGAGTACCGAACAGGTTTAGAGGTAAAGATATGCATACATTTATTGCATGTATTGTATTACATTGCAGGCATACTAAAATTATTTTACTTTTAGTTTCGGCCAAAATACAATATTAGTTTATGTTGCTCTCTGCAGTATACAGTTCAGGACTAACCTAATACTTAACATTTCAGTACCAATATATTCGTTATGATTCCGTTTATTTTTATGAAATATTTTCCACTGGATTTTCGTTGTTTGAAAGCTTTACTAACTATAATAAAAGAAATTCGATACTTGCTACTCTGCAGAAAATTACAAATACGCTTAATTATTGTCGGAGTGCTTTGAAAATATATGTTTAATTTTACCTATTATCGCAATATGTTATGTCCTCAATGGAATATAAAATCCAAATAATATCATTAGTAAATTTAATCACATATAAAAATATATTTTGTTGTTTGTATGAGAACATAAAAGACTACTTCATTATGAATATAGTCATAAGTACCTTGTAAAAATAATTAGTAGGATTTATAACAGAAACATCTCGATTACGCGTTTCCTAGTACCAGGAACACTTAATACACTAATCTGATGCTCTACGTAATATTAACGACAGAGCTTTCCTCTATTAATTAATGAAATACTCCATCAACAGTAAACAATCAATATGTCAATGTGTCTCCTCCACTAATCATCTAATTGAAATAGCAACTATCGCATAAAAGCCTCCACCCAACCAATTAACGTATTATTTCTGCACATAGCCCCCTACCACTGATCAGTGTTTAATTGGTCCTTTCAATTAGCAAAGAGTCCGAGAAAAAACAGTATCCAAATTAATTCTTTCCTAGTTTTAGCTTCTCTCTTTTGGTTCTTGTCAAGGATTTTTCTCGTTTTGAAATCAACAGAGATAGTTTACATTTATGAATATTCTGTTTAGTTTCCACTTCTCTTGATTAATGTTTGTTGAACCTATTATCTTCATCCCAGTTATACGTATGAAGACAAAATAAGTCAAGACAACTACAGGAGATTTAAATGATCATAGTTCATGCTGGTGGACTTATACACTGCAATACGTGTTTATCCTTTCTACATGTTAATATTATATTTTCGACTCCTCAATTGAGGCAATGTTTTACTCATTAATGTATACACTTTTTTACTTCTGAGTACCGCCTGAACATTTTCTTGTACAGTTCTTATTTACTTTCTAACACAAGTAAGATCAAGCGGTTTGGATAACGGAGAAAAGAACTGAAAATATCAAGGAAACGGGAGCGCAATTTGTTATTTTTCTTCTTATATAATGAAACAGTTTAATGAAAACACATTGAACCGCAATTTATCAGTATCTTATATGAAAAAACTATGTTCACGAAGTGTACAAAAAGTTGTATTTTATCTAGGTCCAAAAAAATTATTTAAAATTCAATTTCGAAAAGCCGTAATCAACTTTCCACAGTTCTTTTACAGTTAACCTATTTTGTATCTATTTGAAGAAATCAGATATCAAGAGGTGTTTGTTTTAAAATTTTCATGTGTTAAAATAATGTACATGATTCTAAATTCTCGAAGTTCTCTATTTGGTCAGTCTCTTCGAATCTAAGTCTACAAAGTGGCAGAGCAGCCATAGGCTGAACCTCGCCCGCTTCAATAAAGACCATTTCAATTCAATAAAGACCATTTCAATACCAATAAAATGTTATTTATTATTATTATTATTACCATGTTGTAGGAACATGACGAGAGTAGTCCACATACGCGCAAATAATTTAGGTTATATCTATGTTAGACTATATATTAAGATTATTTGTGTCTTAGCAGGCTTCATCTACACCTTGCAACATGCAGATATCGTAATAAATATGTAGACTTGCAATTAAAAAAATATGAATATGCATGTACAAAAACACATTTACATATTATTTTCATTGTAATATCCATCACATGGCTGAACTACAACATTCATATTGGCTATACAATATTAATACTTAAAGAATACTGCTTATTGATAGTAGCAGGAACATAACTATACTGAACGATAATGAATCCTATTCTCATGTCCCTTAGTATGTATAATTATAATACTGTAAAAATGTCATATTAAAGATTTCGAACTGTTGGTTCAACTGGGTATCTTTAATATTACAAAAGCAACTTTCCTAGTATCTACGTGTCCTGTCATTTCCTCCAAAACCAAGATCGCCACCTACATATAAAGTTCTATGATATTATATCACATAGACTAATACGATTCCAATGAGTTGAACCAGCTATAGGAGGGAAGAAAGAGGGACAATGTGAGTATATAAGCTTTCCGAGTGTGTGTGGTTATTTTCTTTAAACAGCACGTCGTCCACTTCATACATGTGTTGTATCATATAAAGGCTTATAACGTTAAAGTTCCACATATGCTTGTACGCTCTACATCGAATTAACCATCGTACTTCAAGAACTCAATAAATGCTGAAAAAGATCATGATAATCTTAACAATTAACATTAACTAAACAAACTTAATTTTGAATGACGCATTTAGTTTTTCTCTTCTTTCATACCTTGTTCTGTTAAAAAGGTTGTAGGTGTGGTTATGAAACATTAAGTTACCTTAGAGACGCGAGGCATTGCTAGTAATAGTCAATGTTGACTAATCAAGTTGACAACTAGATTTTACTGTTGGGATAGCCATTTAGTTATGTTTGCCTATCCATTAAGATTCGTAACTTTGAAATATCTACCCGTCTACTGTTACCTCCCAGAGTAAATTCTAGTATCCAAACATAAGCTTCAAGTCATATCCAATATCACCATAAGCGAGTAACCTATTAATTTAGGTCCATTTAGTCTACAAATAGTCCTACTAATACACTATTAAACAAGTATCCACGCATGATATTGCTATCACCTTCCACCAAAACAAACAGCAAAACTAATTAACAACCTTCATATCATTAGCACTAATTAAACACAATCCTTTCATAAATAATTCTGATGCGACTAAATACCATTCAGAACGAATCATCACTAATTCATATCATAAGTTGTATACAAATTATTTACATATAATACATACAAAATGCAATGTAAAATTATGTTTCTTCTTTTAAACGAAGAATTCAACGTCAATATTTATTAGTCCAACGTCGATATTTAGGACTGCAACAATTTTTCCAAATGAACTTTTGAGACTTAAATTTCGGGTTGTACAAATACTTCCCGTATTCTAGTCCGGTTATTACCTTGTCTAAATATATATATAGGATATTTCAGCGTCAATTTTTGTCTTCTTTTGACCTGTATATCTTTTTTCTACTACTTTCTTCCCTTCTGTATCCCGATTTAGTCTTCTATCTGCAGTTCGAATCTTTAATATACCATTATCTTCAATTAATATATTGACAGGTAAACTGAAAGTCTTTTGCATTTGCATGTGCTTTCTTGTAACTGTTTCATCGCTTGTTGCAAGGACTGAGTAACTGTTTCTACTAAGTGATACATCCTGATTTCTTTTATCTGAAACCTTGTAACGCTTACTATATTCCAGTTAGAACTGACTTTCGTTTGAATCTCAACCGTTATGTCTTCACTCTTCGGACAATAATCAATTCTATTCTTATATCACTAACTTCTTTGCAGTATGATATATATATATACAATATATACAATTTTTTTCTGTACTATTCTACAAAATCTCAATACGCATATACCGCTAATATACCAGTAACACAAAGTTTCATATTATTTGTGTACACTTTACTATGGTTAGGTTTGTGGTTCTCCTAATACTTGTGTAGATAAAGGTCAGGCCTAAATAATAACGTGGAATCCGACAATTCTAGTTACACAATCAGGTTAAAACAATGTATTAAAACTTACCTTGAAATACGACATTTGTGATTTTGAAATCAAATGTTTTGCTGCAGTTGTATCCGTATAGCCTACTGGGTATGAGTAAAGATTGCCACCAAACATATAAAAGGAGTAAAGTAGATTGTTTATCTTCGATAGTAATTTTAGTTTAGAGCTTCAGGGTGTAATATGTATATTTCAGTGTAAGCTGGGGTACGTCACATGCACACAAACTATATGTATAATAGAGTATCATGAACTTGAAACAAAACCTAGCTTTCGTAAATTAGTTCAATAGGTTGGATTTGGTTAGAATTTGTGGTTTGGTTACAAATTGCAAGCTAATTAAATAAAAATCTAAAGTATGTAACATATACTGTATATTCTCAATGAAACAGGATCTTGGTAATCAATTTATCAAAACAATATTCACTTTAATGAAGATTAACGAGTATCAACTACTGAAACCAAAAGCTACCCTAAGAAAAACGATGAGTAACATTCAAGACTGTTGTAGCAATTATAAACCACAGTTATTCACATAATCTAATGATCGGAACCTCTAACTCAATATTACAATAAAACACGTTTTTTTATACACAAACGTAAGATTTCTTTAGTTCATTTATATGAGATCGTTAAGTACCTCTTGCAAGAGGAACAAGTGAGTGTACACAGGATTCAACTTTTGTGATAATCATTTTTCGGTAACAACCAGTTTTTTGTCTTAAGTGAAAACAGTTTTTTTAGTGTGTGTGATTCAACATTTATTTCGGTGGTTCTAAACTGTGAAATAACACCCTTGATTGTGTTGAATTAGCATTCATAACACAACAATTGCGTTCAATCACCAAAATTAACACCGTTGTTATGTTCATTTAACACAAAAAATTAATTATTCCCCCTCGGACACCAAAGGCATTGAAGTACCACAGAGCATTTTAATTTTGTTGTGTAGAAATCAGTAAATAATATCAAAAATATATTCATTCTTCTTAGATAAGCGACGAAACTTGAGCACTATTTGTTTCTCTTTTTGTTTGTGTTTCTGCATAAAACAAATATGTTATTGTAGAATTTCCTCGTATATAAAATAGTGTGTTGACGAACTGTCATACAGGTTCGTCAAAGACGCCTAGCATTGTTTACAACCAGGCAAGATAGTGTTTTAATTCCATACCAGTTCATTTCTCAGAGACAAGCGACCGTGAGTTTGATTAACACTTCGCGATCTCATCCACACAATCAAGGCATGTTATGGTCATTTTCTGTTTATTACAGCTAGCACACTTGAAGTTTGGTAGAGCTATGGAAATATTAATAATCCTCAGATTTCCTTTCTTGGGCTCAAGTACAAACCGCAACACATACCGTATTTATGTAGTACAAGCTAAGGATGCCTACAGAAATATAACTTCTCTCGAAATATCGTAATTAAATCAAAATTGACGTATGCAAAGACGAGAACTTTCGGTTCAACAATGCACGTGTATTCATATTAACTTTCAACAAACTTACGTTTCAATATTTGTTCATTTAGCAATGATAGTTAACATTTATTCTTTGGGTAAATTGTTTCTGATGCATAAATTTCGTAACATTAACGAAGTATATTCGATTTTGCTTCATTGATTCTAAGTCTACATCTTTCCTCCAATTTTCTTTCATAGATTCTCTCTTTACAAATTTCTTTTCGTAGCTCAAACCCACGGTTAATGGCCACTATTATTATCTACATAATTCCATTAAACTTTGTTGATTACTTAATAGCTGTTACAACATAATTAACTTGAGAAATTTTCTGATTATCATTATAATAACTTGTTACTGTTCACATAATAAATAATTCACATTCACCGTTATTGTCACAAGTTATTACAATACGTAAACCCTCCGGTTGCAGTGAATAACATTATTTTGTAAAAAGCAACAATAATTTTAGTTTGTTATAAATATTAAAACGTCAACCTTTCATTTCACTTTGTAATATCACTTTCCTGAATATATCGGTCATAAGAGTTGAATTACTGATTATATATGGTTCACATAATTTTGTCACATCTTCCTATTTCTGTCTAAAAATCTGTTAATGTCCTCTTTTTTCCACCTTATTCCTGCTTGTTTCATAAGAACTTCTATGTGTTTAGCTAACTTTTCATCATAACCAGCTTCTTGTACTTTAGATACAGCCTCTATACATAATCTATCACGTTTCTAAATATCTTGATCGTGATACATTTAACATGCTTGCACATAAATATCTTGAATTTTCATATAGAGTGAATCTTTGTCAGCTCTATTACTATTCATTACTTTCTTAAGAGACTCAATTTGCTTAATATGTTCGCTTTCAAGTTTCTGAAAATTAGATTTGACATTAACTAGTTCTTCCAAAAGCTGTTTCTTTTCATGAGTTTTATCATTTTCCAATCGCTTCATAGCTTCTTTTAATGAATCTAAAGTCCCTTCATGTTTCTCCTATAGTTCCTTAATAGCATCATCTTTCTCATCTAATTTACCAATTTGTTTCTCCTCCATTTCTTTTATCCTTATGTACAACGATGCAATGTCCTCCTTAAGCTTCTGATTACTATGTACTTTTCTTTGATTTCTTGTCTAATAAAATCCATTCCTAACGTTAAGGATGGCTGTTTATTAAATATTTAATTATCCCTTGCTTTTGAAACATCACTCGTATTTTCCTGGGCACCAGAAATCTTCTCTCCCTCATCCACTAATCCTTTTCTTGTACTGCGCTTCCTCTTGTCGTACTCTTAGTGTTAGCTCCAATACAGATTCAGGCTTATCATGTAATAATATATCCTTGAAATACTTTGAAAGCATGTTCATTACAATATTAACTAGATTTTCTTCCAATAATTGAGGACTTATGTTCTTCAACTTCTGTGCTAACTGTTCTATTTTCCTTTTATATTCATTAATGTGATCGTTTCCATTTTACAAGCTTCACCTATGTTTGGTTTACTTCCTACCTTAATTATTTCCCAAACCTTACCTGAGCAATAATAAGCGAACACTATTGGGCACATGCTTTCACATTATCATCCACTCTCACTACATTCATACGAGTTAACACTTTGTCATGGGTCATCTTTTCGTGAGAAATCATCAACGTCTTGCTCATTCGTGACTCAGCTTCTTCAACATATTTAATTATGTACTTCATTACATTATTAGGCCACGAAGATGTATCCACTTTAATGCATACCTTTTCCTTTATATCATTTAACTTATATGAATTTACATTGCTATTCAAGGAATTTGTACTAATAGAATTATTATTTGACATACTATCAATTTCTTCATCCAGCGAGGATGCTCTAACCTGACCTGTTGACATAGTTTCCTTATCCTGAATGAAATTCTGAGCCAAAGATTTAAAGGCGTACTAATTTCATTTCATGTATCTAGAACTGTTTTTTATCATTATCCGATGTTACATCCTCATCTAGTATTCTTAAAGGTGTACTTTTATCTGGTACATTCCTTAGAATAGCTTTAGTCTGTATTTTCTTAAAACGTCTATTCCGTTTAGAGTTGCCTACATCCGTAGGAACGGAAGCATTTGGGCTTATATCACCATTCCTTTCTTGTTTTTCACTTGTATTCATACTAAACAAATTTACAAGTATTCAAAAATATATGATTATCATAAACTCCTTAAACCAAAACAAAGCCCAAAAACTGGTTCAGCCAACTTAAATGTTATGGTCATTTGCTCTTAATTACATAGAAGCAAAATTTAAGTTTGGTTGTGCTATGAATATATTATTAATTCTCAGATTTACTTTCTTGGGTTCAAGTACAAACCGCAACATATATTTTTGTAGTATAAGTTAATATTGGATTCTCTAAACTTCCCTACAGAAATATAACTACTCTCAAAATATCGTAATGAAATCAAAATTTACTTATGCAAAGACGAGAACTATCGGTTCAACAATGTACATTTATTCATATTAACTTTCAACAAACTTACGTTTCAATATTTGTTCATTTAGCCATATAACAATGATAGTTAACATTGATTCTTTGGGAAGATCTTTTATGATGCATAAATATCGTAACATTAACAAAGTTTTTTAGATTTTGCTTCATTGATTCCAAGTTTACATCTGTCCTTCAATTTTCATCCATAGATTCTCTCTTTTCAAATTTCTTTTCGCGTCTCAAATCTACGGTTTATGGCCACGATGTTTTATACATAATTCAATTAACTTTGTTGATTTCTTTAATAGTTGTTACAACATAATTACCTTGAAAAACTAACTGATTAACATTATAATAACTTGTTACTGTTCACATCATAAACAGTTCACATTCACATGTTACTGTCAAAAATTATTACCCTACAGGCTGATGAAAATACAGGAAAGAAGTAACCAGAATCTGACAGGATAACACTTTCCCATAAAAGTGGTACTGAAATCCTTGTTTCACAGTAATTTAGGATCACAATTTCAAGCACCCGAATCCGGAACCTCACAATTGCCTTAACTTTGATTTTTAAGATGAAAAATCGTCACAAATACCCGTAACAAGAAATACGGTTTACTAAGTAGTGTCAGGTAGAATAAGTGACTTTAATTTATTGGACAAAACTAATTTAATTTCCTTAATTGTAAAACATTGATTTTGATTTAATCATAATTATTCATTTATTTTCATTTGCGCTGCTACAAATAAGGTCAAATAACTTTAAACGTATTTATATTGATGTTTGATTGGTTGTGTCTCTATCTTTTATGTACATCGACGTTTCATTGGTGAAAACTTTAAGATTTTCTAAATGTGTTGCGAACTGACGTTTTATTAGATATTGGTTGCTAACGTTTGTTTCAATTGTTTATACGGCTAATTCTGATTGACTCTTATCTAAAGTCAATTGCAAACTTGTCTTCACTGCATTAGGTTGTATCAAATAACGTCAGCATAAGTTTATAATCTAAAATCGAGTTTATGAACACATTTACCATGTCTTCTCGGATAACTAGCTTTGCCTCCATCCAAAGTTGTGCCTATCATCATGTGAAAAGTATCAGAACTTAACAAAAGAGCTAAGGATTAAGGTAGTATTGCCATAAAATAATGGAAGATGGATTAATTTTGAGAATGCTCTTCCCTTCAAACATCTAGTTTATGCATCTATTCTTAGTTATGATAGTGTTTTTACATTAATTATGCCGCAGTCTGGTAGGGAAGAAGTATCTGTTGCGCCCAAATAGGGAATATTTACTTGCAGCTAAGAAGACCAAGCTACAATATTTAGTGTTATCACCTAATTTTCAACAGTGCAATCTATTTAATTATTAACGCAACTACGTGTTCCCAACAACATATTCTCTCCAACTGAACGCAACAAAATGTTCCTAGCAAAATGTCCTCTCCAACTGAACGCAACAACATGTTCAGTTAAAGAGATTTTATCATAGCTTAATGGCAATTAACGTATACCTTGACCAGTTTACTACATATTGTGAAGCATTTTCTATTAACCCTGGAAAGAAAGTGTATTTAGTTTTAGCTACAATTGGACATGTACTGTTTTCCACAATCAAGGACATATTTGCGTCCCTCAAAATATCTCAAAAATCTTTTGAGCAAATTGAAGAAAAGTTGCTTCAACATTTTGATGCTAAGCGTAACAATAGTGTTGAACGCTATAAATTTCACATGCTACGACCAAAAACGCATCAATCGTCATTATATTTTTTTACGTTGTTTACGAAAACAAGCAACGAAATGTGATTATGAGAGTGCAATGGATGAGATTTTACGAGATCAGCTCGTCGTTGATGTATTTAGAGAAGACATTCGCCGAAGCCTTTCTATCTGATAGTAAGCTTACTTTACAACGGGCGACTGACTTGATAGCAATCGAAGAACAGGGTGATAAAGATTCACTTTTTTCTTGCAATTACTGACAACACACAACTCTCTAACAGAATAGAACAAGTTCGTAACTTCCATACTAAATCATTTACTAATACTAAAAGAATTTGAAATCGATGTGTGCAGATCTCATTTGAATAAAAAGGAGTACGATAACTGTTTCGCACGCAAATTGAATTGCAAATATTGCGGAAAATTTGGCCATCTTGCAAACATTTGCAAACCAAAGCATAAGACAAGGTAGGATATGTTTCAAAAGAAAACAATTAACCTATAATAACCCAAATACCTTATTTAGAAACAATTGGCAACAACAGCGAGAAAAACATCCAGAAACAGCACCAACTGAAGCGAGATTTATCAATGATATATTTGTGTTAGATCAAGATAATATACAATCAAGTATGGTCCATGGATCTCAAAAGAAGTGCATATTAACTTTGAAGTTATATGGTAAACATTATTTTGTCAAGTTAATACGGGTTTGAAACATAATCAGATCTCGATCTCTATTCGGGTGAGTATTGGTAATATGAAAGATCTGAAACCTTCTACAACTTCCTTGAAACTGATAAACGATACAAAATTATCAATAATTGGCTCCATTCCAATAACAATTCAGCAGAAGCAAAACAATACAGAGGTTGAATTCTTGGTAGTTATTGCAGATTTGTTTCACCCAGTTTTAGGTATTGAGGGTTTAGAGAAAATATAGCATCAACGGTCATTTAAATATTCGAAAACCAAACAAACAGATGAGCAAGTACAAACTGATGATATGAAGATTGAAATATCAGAAATTAAGTCTGTGGATTCGCAACCTGAAACAATATCAGAAACTTAATTAACATCGTTTATCAGTAATCAGGATTTTTTCTGTATGTTATCAACAGAAATACAGCAAATGAATCAGCATTTTAATGAATGATTAATTATTGGTAAAACTATGAAATGCGTGAACTTATCGATCAACAAGCTAACATTAAACATGATGAATGTGGTGGAGACAATATAAAACTTAGAAAGAGCAAACGGAAAATACAAATAAACAGAAAAGAGGATTTCAAGAAGACTAAATATAAACATAACAATGTTAACGACAAGTGTATGTCTGACAAACAAGTTATTGATAAACAGCAAACCATAGGTAGTATGGAAGTGCTTCAATGGATCGATGACCAAGGATTGTCCCACAAACGCCTAAACAAAGACTTTAAGTTACAATTAAGTAATCTGGAAGATTTTGTGCGCAAGAGTCAGCTAAAGGAATCACGCCAACTATTGGAATGTTTATAATCATCGTAGTTCAGAACAGCAACAAATACTAGTGTGAGCGATTTGATATCAATTAACCTTAATCTAATGTGTTCTGCTCTAACAATCCTTTGTGTTGTAACGAAAGAACATCTTATTTATCCTGTGTTTTGCATGATTGTGTAGCGAAACAACATCACGTATCTATCATAGATCATTTAGTTCAAGTAGAGCATGTGTCAGTATAGTAATCTAACAAATTATCTTATTTTATCTTCTTTAGTGCATGTGATTTTAACTTTAATCTCTGTCGTTTAGAACATGTGATTTAACAGCAATTTTTGATGCGTAAAACATGAGATTGAATCATACATTTTTCAAAAGAACTAAATATAAAATTATCTATTGTAATCCTTAGAGCATGTATTTCTATTTTTAACGCATCAGGAGAAAATAAATGAATAGATGAATTTGTGATCTGACTTCTTCATAGATTAAAAAAATAAAAATTGATTTAAAACAAAACACGCTTTTTAAAGCAAAGAGAAATGAAATAAAAAAGTAAAAAAATAACACATTTATGAACCTGAAAATAAAAGCGTGAATGCTCTTAAATATTATGATTTTATGATAAGGTCAGCAAGAGCATCCACGTTTTTATTTTCCGATTCATAAAGTTATTATTTTTTACTTGTTAGTTCATTTTTCTTTGCTTAACAAAATCATGTTTTTTTTTAAAAATTCTTTATTTTTTTCCATATTAAGAACTTCGCACCCCCAAATCCTAAAGTGTTCTGCAACCAGTCAAAACCCGACATCGTTGCAGGCAAGTATTTATTTTAGAACAAAGAAGTCGATATTAAATAATTATCTTTAACTAGTTACAGTTAACTGGATTATTCTGTCGTATATATAATGATTGAATATTGTATTGGCATCGGAAGCAAGCACGTTTTACAACATTTTAAAGAAATCGGATGATGGAATGTAATTTAAAAATCAATTACAAGATTTGTATCTGAGATGAAACATGATTACAGAGTAAGCTAGTATAAAGGATGTAATAAAAGAAACATTATCTAATGTACGGTAGTGAACATTTTCATGTGTTGAACAATCAAACAAACGTTAAATTTGACTATGCAAATGGATACAACGGTAATAATCTAACCTAAAATAGGCTAATATTAAAATGTTTATATTTGTCTTATAGAGCTTATACTAACATTTTCAGTAATGTTAGAGATGGATTATTTAATTTACAATTTTCAAACACGTAAAGAAAATGTTAACACTGTTGATTGTAGATACTCCACCCATACTTCTATTTTGTAGGACGGAGTCTAGATATGCCTCTGACCAAAGTATTTTTTGTCATCAGACAGTTTTATTTTTGAAACTGGGAGGCGACTGTCAGGTAGAATAAGAGAGTTTTCGTTTATTGATGGAAACTAATTTAATTTCCTTAATTGTGCATTGGTTTTGATTTAAACATAATTATTCATTTATTTTAATTTGCGTTGCTACAAATAAGGTCAACTAGCATTAAGCGTATTTATACTGATGTTTGATTGGTTGTCTCTATCTTTTATGTACATCGACGTTTCATTGGTGGAAACTAAGATTTTCTAAATGTGCTGTGAACTGACGTTTTATTGGATATAGGTTGTTAACGTTTATTTCAAGTGCTTATAGAATTTATAATCTAAAATCGAGTTTATGAACACATTTACCATGTGTTCTTATGTAACTAGGTTTGCCTCCATCCGAAATTGTGTCTATCATCATGTGTAAAGGATCAGAACTTAATAAAAGAGCTAAGGATTATGGTAGTATTGTCATAAAATAATCAAAGATGAGTTTTGAGAATGACCTTTCCTTCAAACATCTAGTTTATGCATCTATTCTTAGTTATCATAGTGTTTTATCTTAACAAACCTAGCATGTAACAGCACTTTACACTCACTGCCGTAATACACGCGGCATTTCATGTTCATCCATGAACACATAAAAGCCACCAATCAAGACACAGAAAACTAAGTCACGTTACATTAGAACCAATAGGCAATAAAACAGTATCCTATAGACAATAAATGATATACCCCCCTTAGAACTTAATACTAAGAAACAAGGTAATCCAAAATGTCATTTCTTTCTTCTCAAAAAACTTCAAGCGTGAACGAAGTATGTCGTTGCAATTTGTTCGCTTATAACTAGCTTTAATAAAGCAATTGTTATTTTGCCAAGTTTGTAGCTCGTTTTTCATGTCAAGTATAAGACAAGATCAAATTTACAACTTGCAACAGGTTCTTATAAAAGGACAATTCAAAGAAGTGAAAAATCATGACATTGTAATATGATGTTTGAAATGAGCGTATGTATTAAGTCAATATTAAGCAATGTCAAGGACTGACAGATAGATGCCTAAAAACCATTAGTAAACTAAAATTACTGAAATATAAAACTTAATATAAATTTAGTTGCAGCCTGCTACAAATTTTATGAACTCATGGCTATTTATTTGTGTGAAACCCATATTGTGGTTTGTCAAATCAACAATCAAAAATTAGTTTTCCTTCTTTACAAAATTGTTACACTAGTATATCTTCTCGTTTTCTCGTACTTTGGGATATTTTTCGTTGCTTGTGAAAGGTATATAGCTAGTACTAATTGCATTTTTTTCTTATTCTCAGTTCTAAATGATCTTTCTGTCAATTATTTCGAAATACAATGAGAAATATGATGTTAACGAATAAAAAGTTAAACTTCCCGTGGCGAAATAATTAACGCTTGCTTGCCAAAACAAAAAGTGTTTCGCTCTATTTAAGAGTATTCATCCACAGAAATATTTAAGTTTAGTTGTTTTTTTATTTCCAGTTTATAAATATTATTTCTACTTGTCCATAGTGTTTATTTATTAACTTACCCGCGGTGGCTCAATGGTAGAGCCCCCACCTCTGTTGCTTGGTGTCGTCAGTTCAATCCCTGCTCATGCCATTTGGGCTTTGTGGTGGGTAAACACCGCGTGCGTGTGTTTTCTCGGGGCTCTCCCGTTTGCTCCCAATTATTCATTCTACCAATTCGTTCATCATCATCCATCCAGCCTAAGTCAAAGTTGCTTTAAGTCCTTACAAATTAAATTCAAACTAATAACTGTATATAATAATGCAAAACCTAAAACGCCTAACTAACTAATTAATTCTATAGCTTAAGTAACTCGTAATATTATCAAGGCAGTGACAAATGTTCGCCATTATATCCCACAACATCAAAACAATTTTCATTACGAACATGTACTTTCTACTTTCAAAAATGCTTTCTAATGCAGTTATCCCAGTAACATATCTGTCTTCCCAACGGCCTCTTTCCCTTCACAATATAATCTTAACCTTAGTTTTTCTAAATCCTCGCTACATCGACTGCATGTAATTTCGTTATTTTAATAATATCTGGCGAATCATACAGTCAGTGAAGTTCTTCATCATGCAGTCTTCTCCGTCCTTCGATCGCCTCGTCGAGTTCCGACCTATATATCAGGCAAGAAAATAAAGCTAGAGTAAAGCCTGGCTAAGTGGCGCAGTTCTTACTTAGCGCATCATAACTTTGAAACAAAAAGCGATAACTAAATGTGTAATGCACCGATTGAAACTTTGGAATCTCTTCTACATTCCACCGTAAAATGAAAAGGGAATTATTGAAATTTGTGGACCACAAACAATATTTTATTAGAGTTATGTGAAATTTCATTTTGCTCGACACTATGCTGATGAAATAAAGCATATTGTGATAACAATTTAATATTGTTATATATAATCTAAAGTGTAAGTGATAGTATAGTGATATGTAAACATTAAAACATGATTTTGAAAAAAAAATGGAATAAAAGGTACAATTTTAACAACTTTCTGCTCTATTTAATATTCTGTTATTTTTAAAAACGTTTCATTTTGCCCGATTTTGTCTTTTTCTCTTTGTTTGCTTTAATACTTGTATAAATTGTATGCAATCTATACAATGCTAGTGAACCTTTCGCAATATAATTTAGTGATATTATAACAAAGATAATAGAGCATTCATTTGATATAATATACGACATATCCTGGATATATTACAACCTTTTCTTTGCCACGTTCTAAAAAAGTAGTTCACTCACCTACATGTTTTTCTCTGCTCTACTCGCATGCCAAACAGCAAGCATATTCCATTACGCCATAATGGCACAGTTGACAGTAACTCTCTTCAATTACACCAACTGAAAATTTGTTCGTTGCGTACGTGCTTTGAAAC
>JAGDQP010045128.1:0-15683 GCA_022664845.1 Lepisma saccharinum
TGAGCCTTAACTTTTGTTTACCGTTACAAATTTGGCATATTAAGTTTGCTTCAGAGCTGTGGCAGTAATGGCAATACAAACCTGCTGCATTAAATTATTGAAACATCCATGGCGTCTGTTACCAATGTGCTTAGCTACGTTACGTGAAGAATAAATTATAGTATCTGCTTGGGTCGATGATATATTGCGTTTTTGGTCTTCGTATTGAGTATAATGAAAGAAAAAAATAATTACGTAACAAGTACACATACGTACTGATATAGCAAAAAAAAATTTTTCTCTTCCATGATAGTTAAAATGTCAAGATATGTACACATGCACATTTTGGCAACTCGAGAGCAATTACTTTGGGAGATATCGATCATATAATAATCAGATTCTTGTGAGTGAAGACTAAACAAAAGATGTGGAAAATTCTGAAGGAAATGGAAATGGAATACATAGCAATGGGTACTAGGTGGAAGGCGCTACCTTTTGGTCTTCTCGGTCGCCATCCTGAATTTCGTCATATTGAATCTCGATTGGTTTTCTTAAATGGAAAGGGGGTCTTGTAATATGTCATTCTGGGCTATATTTTTAAGAGAAATACGTTTCCCAAGTCAGTGTTGCCGTAAATATAATGTTATATGTGAAACTAGCCTGGAAACACCTATTTCGCCCTTAAATAACGACGGAAATGAAACCCAAATGTGTACAAATCCATATCGATAAGGCACTATACTCGCAAACAACTTGTATCAATTTAGGTTTCAATTCCTTCATTATTTCAAACCAAAATTGGTGCTTTCAGGTAATTGCACCAGCCCATACTTATGTCATACACCATTATCTCTCACAATATTACATTTTTTTGGCAAAACTGACCTCAGAAACGCATTTCCTGTACCCGAAACTAATCGAGATTCAATATGGCGGAATTTAAGATGGCGGCCGTGAAGAACATACCCTCCAACAGGTAGCACCTTTCGCCCAGTACCCATTACTACGCATTTGATTTCCATTTCTTTCAGAATTTTACGAATTTCCATACTTTTTCTTCACGCACCTGAAACAAGAATCTGACTATTATATCATCAATATCTCCCGAAGTAATTGTAGTCGAGTTCCCAAAATTTGCACGTACACATATTTTCACATTCTAACCATGTTGGAAGAAAGAAATTTAGAACCTTTTTCTGCCCCATCAGTATGTTTGCTTGTAAGTTGAATTGTTACGACTCATTGGGGAAAGAAACTATACCGTGAAAAACGTAATCAGTTTTGACAAGTATCTACTCGTGGGCGTGTCTGCATTTTTTTAACTCCGGCGTTACAGATAGTAATTCAAAAGGAAACATCACTGTTAGTTTATCACTGTAAAGAAAGATCAAAGCTGGTCGAAATTTGGTTTAAATTAACGTACTATCTGGGAAATTAGCAGCAAGTTAGTTTGACAAATGTCATCGACTCCAACGGTAATTTACACATCATTATAAAACTTTTCAGGCGACTCTCTTGTGAAAAATCACTAATCAGTCTTCTTCACAACTCCAACACAGAATCTATAACCTTTTCCAGTTTGGAAGTCTACATAAATATCTTTATTCCAAAAACTGTGTTCGTAACATAAAAGGACTAGTAAAATGTACTTCGTCCAACAGGAAAAATCGTAGAGTACGCAGTAGAGTGACGGACAGCAAAGAAATATGAAGATTGTTAGTTTGAATCCCACTGCAGAGTGAAATCTTTTCTCGCCACAGGTTCGATATTGGACTTCAAACATTTTTAAGAACAAGGTTTGTTGCAAGTTTATCCAGAAAGGTTTGAAGCAAGTTTAAAGTGCAAAATTTGTAACAAATTTGGCATACGTCAACTAGCAAGTAAGCTGCAAAATTGTAGCAAGTTTGCAGCCTTGCAATCCCAAACTTGATGTAAGTTTACTGTGCTATCTGGGTTGGAGCTATCACACTCACGCATCGTGCGTTCCGTATCAATCAATTTCCATTAAATTATTTTGTAGAGTAAGACGTGCAGCAGCAGTTCTTAATGTGAATAGAACCCCCCCCTGCAGTAAACATAAGCTTATTGATCTTCCTTTCAATCAATAAATTAATACTTCAAGAAAATAAAATATTTGTTTGCTCACAGATCACTTATAATAAAGCAAAAAATAGTACTGATTTCCACACATCATCCATACCTCGTATCAATTCTGCACTCTCACCCAACAAATATATTCCATAAATCTTTAAAACCCACACATTACCTCTTTCTACAACCCTCCCACTCTAGATAACTTCTACGTAGACTAACTGGAAACCGTTAACGTATCAACGAAGACAGTGTGTAGCACAGACAAGTGAGAATAATACCATACTTATACGATTAGATTGGGATTGACTTAAAATCTCAGTGCCGAGGGTGTGAATTCGTCTCAAGTCTACATCAGTCACTGTGCAGATACTTATCACCCTCATTCCATCGTGCCAAATGACCAACCTAAGCGTAAACATAAGCAGTCACCTGTTGTTACTCAACCAACATCTACCTAATCCACCGTTTTAGGTGCCATACAAAAATCCCAACGTAAGGCAAATAAGCGTTTGCCACCTTCAAGTTCCAGATCTCGTTTTCCAGTTACTCAGAGACCAGGCAGTTCTAACTCACATTTATGAAAGAAGCAGCATACTCTCAGTAGCTCTGACTCCGACTTTCTACATTCCATGGATGCCACTGATCAGCCTTCATTTGTTCAAGCAGCAGCTATTTATTACACCACCGCATTCCGTTCTGCTTTCCATCTACGATACTAATTTACAAACTTCCAGACTCTTTAAGTTCCTGCTGCAACAACTTCAGAAGTGCAATGTAAGGGGAATACAAAGAACACATTGGTGCTTCCCAACAACGTCAAATCATTCTGTCACGGGGAAACCTAACAACATGTGGCTTCGCGTTATTCTGTAACAAAATGAGATGTACGAGTGTTTAGTTAAAATATAATTTAATTCAATTACACCTATTATCCTATTGCTTAGAGCAATATAACCATTCTGCTTAAAACATACAGGACATACAAGAGGTTAATCGCAGGAAATTTTATCTTGGCATTTAAGTCTCTATCTGTTCGTTATTCAGATTGAAAATATCAATCTGCAAGAACTAGTCTGTCGCACCTGAAAGAAAAGGAAGGTTAGGTTAACCCATTAATTTTACTAAACAAACAACGAGAAGTCCGAAAATCACATCCTTTATTTCCTCCGATGTGTTGTTTAGCTTCCATAGAGAAAAAAGAAAAAATATTCAAGAAGGGGGTATGTGCTATGGCACAAAAACAAGGCTGAAATAAGATTCCGACTTAAAGCGGGCGTTCTTCACTTTGAGTACTTAGTTTCAACCTATTACAAGTTAACCCATTGACTTTCGATCGAAAAGAACGTCTCTTTTCCTGGTGACCGGCTAATATCTAGTTTGGAGATTACGTTCTAAAGAGCATCATTGATACGTATTTTAGAAAACATGATACTACATTAATGTACCTCAAAATGATATCATTAAAGACAATGTCATCTCGTCGCATCGGTCTTGTGAACAAGGAACACGAGATCACGACCCCTAGATTTCCTACCGAGCCCCGTAGCTCAGTGTTAGAACGTTGGCGCAGCATATCGGAGGTCATGGGTTCGATCCCAGCGGCCGAGGATCCTGACTGAGATTTTCCAGGAATTTTCCTCAGTCACATCAGGCAAGTGCCAGGATGACACTTTCAACATAGGCCTTGCCCAACACCTTCCCGAATCCTTTCCTCTCCCCTATCTCGGCCTGAGCCTTAAATGCCTAAAAGCCGTCTGTAAATTCTAAAAAAAAATCTAAATTCCTTGTCATTATAAAATTTGTGTTTCACAGATCAAGAGATAAAAAACAGAGAGGTATGCATTGTTTGAAGAGCACTTTTAAAATAAACAAACTAGAGTCTTAAATGCATTACTTATATCTTGCTACATTAACAGCTGTTCAAAATGTTCACTCGGCGTTTATACTTTCATTTTGTACTGTTTCGAAAGAACGTCCCTCCAAGATTTCGGAGCCGATGATTCCGTTTTTGCACCGTAGCAGTCGTTGTCCTGAATGGGGTTTAAAGTTTTGAGATTGGGAAAGTTATATGGTTTCCGTGGTAAGGATAGTTTACAAAGACTTGTAATTAGATAAGTATGTACGAACAGCTTCATCTACTCCATCCAAATTAGAATGCTGATAGAGTGGATTACACTCCATGTTTTAGTAGGACCAGAAGTTTCACCTTATCACCCTTTCCATAGTAGTGAGATTTAATCATTAAACAACATTCTATACAATTTGCTTCAAAATTTGTATGGTTTTGTGAGGATAACTCCTTAAGATTTAAACCACATTATAATGTTAAACTTTTTACCATTTCTTTGCAAATGAGACTAATTTATTACACGCCTATTCAAGTATTACGTAATAACGATTGACCGACTACCAGGCAAATAGATTTGGAAAAATTATTACGGTTTTGTCCAGTACGATGAGAAAACATTTACCACTACCATGGTAACCAGACTTTAATTTTTAAACACTACTTCCACATTACGAAAGAATGAAAGATCCAATTACAACTAAACCTCACAAAATGATGTATACAGATAATCTTAAGAATTTTAGCGTAATAGAATGTTAAAACATTTATTGTTTCGGTGGTAGCGAGACTCACTTGCTGAGATGAGCAAGTGTTAGGGACCATAGCTTTTATACGTTCACTTTCCATTCCATTTTAGAACGATGTTACTAAAAAAATATCCACGCTTTCCATCCCCAGAAGCAGAGATGCACATCCAAGTGACATTGAAAAATAAGAAAAGTTCATATTTTAAATGTAATACGAAATATGTGTGATCCAAAATTTTCATACTCTCTATGAAGACAATTGGACTAATATTTAGAGGAATTTGCATGTGTGGCCTTTAGGGATCTATGGTTCAGGCCAAGCTAATATTTTCAGTCGTGTATATATATATATATATATATATACTAGCTGATTTCCCCGCCCGTTGATGCGGGTTGAATAAAATATTGTGGCAACAGATATTGCCACTGTAACGAATAGTCGTTTCTCCGTTGCGACTATATAAGGTTTAACAGAATTTCACCGACAAATTTGGAAGCATAATTGTGTACTCAGCAAATTATAAAATAAGCACACTCTTTCAAAAGCCTTAATTAGGAAATAAAATGTTTCCTACTACACGAAATGTTTTACAAATGAGACATCCATCAACAAATAAGTCCCTCTTCAAAATCGACTCAATTTTCTTTACTTTAAACTATTTGTTTCTTACTTATTATACTTTATTATTAAATTTCCGCATTATCTTTTGAAAAAACTAACCTTATTTATTATACTTTTTACTAAATTTCCGCATTATCTTTTGAAAAAACTAAGTCCTGAAACTGAATTAAGTGGCAACTACGGAAACATAAGTAGCCTTTCGTCAGTTTTTAAATATTGTCCTTACTTGATAGTTCTTCACCTTCTACAGCTAATAAATTCTTCGGCCTGAGCCTGAGATACCTTAGGCAATAAATAAATTTTAAAATAAAAACATAGTTACTTGTCGCTGCCGACACAAATACTAACAATCGATATTTTTCAGTGGTGAAACAAATTGTAAAGTTATTCTTTCACTATTATTGACCATAAAATAAATGCAATGCAGAAATATCAGCATATCCGTAATGAGTACGATGAAGTATTGCCTATTCTCACTCTTAAACCTCTTTTTAAAACCGAGAACTTAGAGGACATGGTTCGAAAATCTACGAAGGTAGCATTAAATGTAAGATTAGTTCAGAGCTGCATAAAACCCTCTAAATGAAACAAAAACGCGATTTATATGATTGTTATTTTGCTTCTACTTCGAGCCTTCTACTTCTACTTACCAAACGGTAAGAGTTAAGCTCGAAGCGCTGAAGCCTGTACTCATCCGTGGCCGTTCTCGCAGCGTCGTGTCATTTATTTTATTTTCCTTTTGATCTTTAAACCCGGCGAAGTAGATTCCAACCCCACCAGAGGCGAAGTTTATCAACTACATTATTCTTCTTCCACATAGCTCCGTCTCCTGTTTCTCTACACGGACGTATTAATAATATTTGCATTTCCTAAAATACGCCTAAAACATTATATACTTTACTTACGACATTTACTTTTTACCCATGATACCTATCATAAATAAAGTGTAAGTATTTTGAAAGGTATTTTTTAAAAATGATTTCTACCAAAAAATGCGAAACTGTATTTATTAATGACGCGTAAAATGTATTTACTTTCCTAATTACCTTTTTGCAATGTTTTGTTTTAATTTTCGTCCTTGTATTGTTTAGCCTCCGAGTTAACAACAATCTTCAGTTGTTCACTATCAAGACACTTCGTTATTGATTACCGAAAAAATTCTACATAAACAAAATTCTTGAACATAAAATTAATATATAATTTATGAGGCAATATTATGACCTTTATTGGTTTGACTCCGGTAAGACTTCAGTTTCATGCTATTGAATAGCCGCATTCTTAGACGAAGATCGGAAACGAATATGTTTCGGGATACGTAGCCTGATATGATATGCAATTCTGCGGGTGATACTATGAATTCGGAAAAAATCTATATCTTGCCACATTCCGAAATCGTTGTTACTTTGAAAATAACTACTCGGTTCATAGACTACACACTTCTCTGGTCTATCATCTGAAGAACATAAATTGTGTTCTCACATTTTGGTGGATCAGGCAATCTTTCACCGAAAATTTCTGCTTCACCTACACTAACTGCAAAAAAATCAATAGTATGATAGACAGTCCGAGTTATATGTAGGGCGAAACTATCCTGAACAAAATATTGTGCCTCGTCTACCGAATTAATAGCTTTTGTATAGAATTTATGTAGTACTTCCAGTTGCTGGTCACAAACGTCTACCTTAATCACTGAGTACATAAGCGATATGACCTCTTCGATAGTATGCGAATCAAAAATTTGATTAACTGTTCTGCTCTGAGCTATATTTTGCGCAATACATTGTAGAATATTCGTAATGCACTGTAACATACGCTTTACAAATCCAGGATATTGGTGGGACAATGGCATTAAATCATACTGTTGGATCTTATCTGCATGTAGAGAACTCCATTGAATTCTAAGTAAATGGCAACACATAGCTGACCTAATTTGCAAATCGTAGCATGTTCCATTTTTTGAGGGGGTAAAACCGGTACACTAAGTACTGTTAAAACATCGAGATTCTACACGTACTAATATTGGTAGCTAATCCTCAAAGAACATCGAACTAGTACTAAACTATTTGAGGTATTTAGCGTAGCAGATGATAGATAGTTCAAACAGAAGAGTCTTAAATTAAATCATAACAACATATTTATTTTGTATTTGTCATACAGGTGGTAGAAACCACCTTGTTAGGCAAACTACGCGTCGCTAGAAATGAGGTATCCTTTTCACATACCTTAGACAGTTACTTTTACATATCCCACCTCAACAAGAATTCCCAAATACATTGCAAAGCTTACATTCATCAGACATACTTAATTCACCTAACTACTTAAGAGATGTTACTACAATTGTTCTAGGAGAGATTCAGATATGAGGTTGCGACACGGACGCGCATCACCTTAAGCACAAAGTCTCTATGTCTGATGTAGAACAAATGCTTTATTGGGATGTGATCCGAGGTTATCTCTGGATTTCATGGTTTACGTCAATAGCTTGGAATGCCAAAACAATCCTTGACTTGTTCCTCTGTGATTACATTATATATCTTTTCTTAATACCCAATGACATCCGTGAGTGTGTTCTTGCGGGAGCCTTTTCTAACCTTGATTCTCTTGTAATATCCCGTGGCCTTCAGTAGCTATATTCCAAACATAATAGAATGTGACATTTCTCATAACCTTGTGTCTGATTGTCTTATTTACATTGAACTAACATTGAGAGCTTTTAGATCTTATTGTTATACATATCCATACATGTTTCTACGCGACGTGTTTCGTACTTAGCTGGGTGTTTCATTATTAGATTATGTTGTTATATTCGAACACCAATGATTATAATGAATTAACCCAAAATAAAATTAAGAAAAATAGGACACAACATCATATGAACACTAAACTTATTTTCAAACAGCTGTTCAAATTGCCCGAGGCTCAACAAGAACACGAATTTATTTCCTTATTACCCCCTCTTTCAGATGACTGGGTTTTAAATACAGTCCATTCAGTCTTGCGGGAAGAGGTTGCTGTGTCTCCCAAGGGGTTCCAGGCAGTTCACATAAATTGTCAATCTTCCCATCTCACATACATGAATTTCGCTAATTATAGGGAGAAGTCAAACCTCATTGTATTCTTGTGTCGGAAACGTGGCTTACACCAACGTTAGCGAATTAGTTATTTGCTCTCGAGACTGCAGTATTTTGAGAAATGATAGGACGTTAACAGATGCCGATAGTGTCTGTATACACTTAAGGAATGACGTGAGGGGTAAGATTATTTGCCAATCCCCTTCTGAATACACGCGTAGTGTGGAATATTTGATTTGTGAAATCAAAACGTCAGCTTTAAAAATCATGGTTTATAGATGCACCAAACACGCCACTAGATTCCCTTAATGAGTTTGAAAATGATATGTTACAGGTTAAAGACAAATACAAATATCGTAAACGTAAAAAACAATCTTCTGCGGGATTCCCACGAAGCAATAGATTTCAAATGCATGCTCCAAACCAACGATTTGAACTTGTGCTACTTGGGAGCGACTCACTAATCAGGAAGCTCAAAGTCGGCAATAGACCATATCGCAACATTTCTAGAGTACCAGGTGCGTAAATATGAAACCGGAATTTATGTATAGAAAAGACACAGTGATTGGATGACAATGCTAAGAACTATTTTATTCGAAGTATTGGCCATCGCTAGAGATACATTTCTGCCATCGTTTCGACAATATGTGGATGCCCGTCCAAAAAAACTGTGCCTCTTGTGTTGCAAACCAGTCATCAAGCCATTTTCGTAAGATGTGAAGCGCTGGTCAGCAAGTGCGTTTCCCATGGATGCAAATAAATGAAAATCTGAAGGCGCCAAGTCTGGTGTGTAAGCTGCATGCTCAAGGATTTATCAGCCAAACGCCGCAATCGTTTCCTTGATCGGTTTTGCTGTGTGGAGGATGCATTATCGTAAAACACAATCACTTCTGGTCGTTTTTCACGCAAAGCTTGATGCAAATCTATCATTTGTTTTCGGTAACGTTGGGTATTAACGGTTTCGCCAGGTTTCAGCACTTCATAATAGATCACTCCCTTCTGATCCCACCAAACACAAAGCATTGTCTTCCGTCCATAGCGATTTGGTCTTGCAGTCGATGTCGCCGGTTCTCCTGGAGTTACCCATGATCTTTTACGCTTAGGATTCTCGAAATAGATCCGCTTTTCGTCACCAGTCACAATTCGATGGACATATGATTTTCTTTTGTATCTGGCGAGCAGAATTTTGCAAGTGTTTTTTCGGTTTTTTTGCTCTCTTTCAGTCAATGCATGTGGAACCCATTTTCCCACCTTCTGAATCTTGCCCATGGCTTTTAAACGTATGGAAACCGCTTCTCGTGTCACATTTAATTGATCCGCGAGTTGTTGTTGCGCTGAGCGACATCCTCATCTAACAAAGCTTGCAATTCGCTGTCTGCAAACTTTTTCGGTGGTCTTCCACGTTCTTCGTTTCTCACGTCAAAATAGCCACTTTTAGATTTTGTAAACTACGCATAGCAAGAGCATGATCACCGTAAGCTTCGACAAGCATGCGGTGCGATTCTGCAGAAGTTTTCTTAAAATGGTAACAAAACAATCAATGCTGTCCGCACATCGTAGTTTGTAGGTACAAATTATGCCATGTTCAACGCTATTAAACACTACACTATATCATGAAACTTGTCTGATTGTGAGTTGCAAATCGTTATTAGCAGTCAAAACAAGCAAGTGGCGCCAAGGACGCAGTTTGACGGTAACCACAGTGACAGCTAACACCGAATATGCACAAATTCCGATTTCATATTTACACACCTGGTAAGCTGCTAAACTTGGCAGGCTTCCTGTCCCTGGCATCTCCCGTCATGATTAATTGTATATTGTGTACCCCCCCCCCAAAAAAAAAGTAAAACGACAATAATAGCTTATCGAAATGTTAGAAATACAATAAAAGAAAATTTAAAATTTAAATGCAGACGCCATTCATATACCCTGGGAACATTTGGTAACATTCAATAGATCGGTGGTTGACAATGTAAATATTCTAAATTTGCAAATACTTATTTGTACGGAAAGCACGCGCCACTGAAAGTAAGAAAGACCTTTCAGTCTGTGATCATGATATTATTCTCGCTAAATTAGAACATAACTTCAACTTCGCCAAACATACAGTCCAATGGTTTCACTCATACCTTACATACCATAAACAGGCTGTTCTATCGAACAGCAATTCCTCGCACTGAAAGAACAACCCTTGCTGAGTTCCACAAAGATCAATTGTTGGCCCATTACTATTTTCGATGTTTATAAATGATATTAAATCTTAACTCACTGAATGAAATGTCATCTATATGCAGATGACGTAAGACTTACATGACCTCTGAACCTAATGATCTTTGTAAAGCAGTATGCAAAATCAATTCCGATCTAGAAAACATACAGATTTGATCATAATACAATGGTCTGTCTCTAAATCCAAACAAATCTCAATTTATAATAAAATCTTCAAATATATTAGCAAAAATAAATCTGAATTCGTACGTGCCAAAAGTTTACATTAGGAACAAGGAAATAAAAAGAGAATAGGTCAAAAGTCTTAGAATTATTTTTGACGAATCTCTATGATTAGTACATGTTAAACTAATATCCAAAACAGTGCATATGAAAATGCAGACACTCAATTTTTTGAAATACTTTCTTCCTCAACTATTTAAGGCCACCTTGATACAGTCTATCATATTTCCTATCTTTAATTATGTTACGTAGTCTATAATGATGTCTGTTAGTCTACCAAACAGATTACTAAAAATGCCAGATACATGTGTTCGGTTCATCTTCAATGATAAACGATATGACCATGTATCAATCAGGTACTCTGCATTCGCATTGCTAAAACTCAAAGAGAGAAGAACGTTTCATCCTCTACTGCAGCTCTACAAGGCCGTAACTCTAAGATCTCCTGCATACCTGGCGTCTATGCTGGAATCGGTGCACCTCACTCACAATATGAACACTCGCTCAAAAATCAATGCCTACCTGCGAATACCAAAACACGTATCTCATAACTGTTCTAAATCTTTTGCGTGTTCGGAATCAAGTTCGGAATCTTCCTTCGGTAATTCGCTCCTTAAGCAGCTTTCGAAATAAACTCTATTCACTTTCTGTCACTTATCTATAACAGTGTAAAAAATGTTGAATTTCAATGAAGTTTTTTTTCTCATACTCGTGCTTCATCTTGTGACTTCTTTCAAACGCGGTACATTTAATATGTTTTGTCTTTATCCTTGTATTACCGTATTTATTTCCTAAACTTGTCATTGTATGTGTGTGTGTGTTTGTGTATGCGCGCGTGTGTGTGTGTATGTATGTGAAATATTTTGGGCACTTCATCCTAAACCTACAGAAGTCGAAAGTGAATTGTTAAATAATATTCAAACCGTACAATTTTTAACTCAGATCTTGCGGTCTAGTGGCATATGTCTATTCTTTCTTTTTTACTTCTACTCGTACTGGAGTGTGTAATGCTCTTGTATCCAATTGTCTTGAAACGTCTAGTACAGTGTTACCCAACCTGGGGTCCGCGGACCCCCAGGGGCCGCAATGATAATTTACTTTCCGATATTTACATCATATACAGATTTACATTTACAAAATAATTTGAAAACACGATATTGTTTACCAAGTCAGCAAAGTTAAAATTGAATTGAACAAAATGAAACCAATACAATAAACGAAGTGAATTAACTACATCATTTAATGGTCTGATATGAACATCTATCCCCAAGTTGTATTTTCACTGGAGGCTTGAACTAAGAAGAAAAGGAATAATTAACTTCAGACTTCTGTGTCTGCCTGTACGAAAAATGGATCGGTGACTTAAATCGGCCCAATATGCGTTATCAACGTTCAGTGAATCTAACGAACGTGACAATAATCCTATATATTGATTTGATTTATTTTGACTGATAGTGTTCATGTAGCAAGAATGATAATGTGTTGAAGAAAGTACGTAAATATTTTTTCGAAATATTTAGCATTGGGATTTTCAGTTATTGAACGAGATGGTGATTAGAAACTACAGTGTTTTATTTGCGGTGAGATGTTATCGAATGAGACCATGAAATCTTCGTAATTACATCACAATGAAACAAAGCGCAGTGCTTCAGTGAACAAACCTCTTTACTACTTAAAAATTAACTAGTGAACTTACACAATTACAAAAAGTAGTTAAAGACATTGTGTCAGGGTCAAATAATCAAAATGCTGTTTTAGCTTCACACGAAGTATCTCTACTGAAGGCGAAAAAGAGACAGTCTCATACAATTGGAAATGACAAGCAAGGAAGGCAATGGCTCGCAATTTGTTTGGCGAAAAATATTCCAAAAGACTTTCTCTCTCTCGAAAGCCATTCCGTAGACACTGTAAAGCGAAGAATCTACGGAATGGCTGTAAACGTAATGAACACATTGATACAACGTTTGAGTTCCAGTGAGTAGTTTTCATTACAATTGTATGAAAGTACTGATATTTCATTAAATTCAAATTTGGTAGCTTCTGTTCGATATGAACACAACAACAAGGTTCTTGGGGATATTTTGTTTTGTGAAACACTGCCGTTACATACAAGTGCAAAGTACTTGGTTAACATTCTTAATAATTTTATTCTTGAAAATTTACTATAATGGGCTAAATTTGTTGGCATTGGTATAGATGGTGCTCAGGCAATGACAGGTAAACAAAAAGGACTCTGCGTTTCTCCAGGTTGTTGCGCTCTCTCCCAAGTGGACGCACGCAGCATATATAGTAAAGCATTACCTGTAAGTGGAATACCATCCAAGATGGAAGATGTTTAAGATGAACCCGTTAAAATTTTAAACTTTATCAAGGGTCATCTTCTTAACTCCAGAATTTTCGGTGCATTGTGTGACGAAATGGGAAGTAATTGTGAACATTTAGCTTACATTTTGAGGTACGCTGGCTATCTCAAGGAAGAGTTTTGACTCGCTTATTCGATTTGCATGTTGAGGTGAGACTTTTTCTGATTGATTCGAAATTGGAACCAAAATTAAATGGACTGCTTAAATGGCTTTTCTTAGCTTTCGATTCTTCCTTATTTGTCAGATATTTGCTCGTTTTTGAATACATAAAATTCTCGTCTGCAAGATTCCATTGTAACTGTATTTTCAGTGCAAGACAAAATTGAGGTCACAATTTAAAAAAAAATAAAAGTTTGGGCTGACGGAATCAACAATAACGAATGTGATTGATTCCTTTCCTATGCTGAACGACTTTCTGCCTACAAGTGAAAAAAACTGTCCAAATAAAGTTTATAAGAGCATGAAGATGCATTTGTTTTCTTTGGTTTCCTAGTTGAGAGTTCAATTTTCGGTTTGCAACGGGAAAAACAATTGGATGAAGAGCCTGTTTCTAAACAATGAAAATGATATGTCACCAAATGAAGAAGAGTAGCTTCTTCCTGCAATTCCACCTTAAAAGATTATGTTCCCAGTTTGCGTTTTCTGGACGTTTGGTAACATGCTTGGTCTTTGTATCCTGATGTTTCCAGAAAGGCAAATTCGCATCAGAAGCCTTTCTATTGAATGACCTGTGCGAGTCAAAGTTTTCTGCGCTTGTTTATATGAAAAATAAGCACAGAAACTGACTTTAAATAGAACCAGATCTGCGCCTAAAAATCTCTACTTTGCAGCCAGATATGAAAACGTTGACGGTCACAAACCAACACTAGCCATCACGTTGAAAAACTGTAAGTTAAAGAAGTCGTTAGGTTCTAGTATTGCTACTATTAATTCGCGACTTTCAATATTATTAGCAAACTGTATTTAATTGTACTTTCATGTATTGATATCGTACGTCTTTTTTAAACTATAGATAACGTAAAAAGATCTATTGATACTGTATGTGTATTGTTTCCTTTGGTAGTTGGAACAGGAGTCCGCAAAGAAACTAGTAAGAAATCAGGGGGTTGGTAGCCTGCAAATGCTTGGAAAACACTGGTCTAGTAGATGTGTTTTTTGTTAACTATTTATTTTATGTGCATGCTCGAAACTTCATTTCATGTACCAGGTTTATGCATAAGTTTTTGCCGGTTTTTGTGGTAAAGAAAACACGCAATTTTCAAGGGAAATTAATTTTGTTTTATTCAAAATATTGGCCATCGGCTTCTACATATTTCGCCCATCTTTCAGGTAATTGATGCATACCATGCCAGAAAAACTGCTTGTCTTTTGCGGCAAACCATTGCTAAAGTGCTGCTCTGCGAGGTGAAAGCCACGATTTTTTCCGCTTCGGGTTTTCAAAATAAATCCATTTTTCGTCACCCATCACAATTCGATACAAAAAGGATTTTATTTGGTGGCGTTGAAGCAGCATTTCACAAGTGACTTTGCGATTTTCCATTTGACGTTCATTCAGATCGTGTGGGACCCATTTACCCAGTTTACTGATCTTCCCCATTGCTCGTAAACGTCTGCTGATTGTTTCTTGTGACACATTTAATGCTTTTGCCAATTGCTGTTGAGTTTGAGTTGGGTCATCCTCCAATAACACCTGCAATTGCTCGTTTTCGCACTTTTGTGGTCTACCAGAGCGCGCACTGTCTTTCACATTGAAATCACCACTTTCAAATTGTCGAAACCATGTCTCACATGTTCTAATCGATGGAGCGTGTTCACCATATGTTTCTACCAGCACACGATGGCTTTCAACAGCCTTTTTTCTATTGATTAAATAAGAAATGCAATGCGTGCCGCAAATGTTCTTTTTCAGGCACAAACTTCGACATGATCACTGAACGATAAAATAAAGACGCTAGTGTTTGGCGGGCTCAACTTGTGTGTGTTTGTAGTTTAATGTCAGACGAACAAAATGACGTATGTGTCAAATGAATACGCTGCGTACTTTTCGCTGGCTCCATCTTTTAGGTAAACCGGAAACTACTTATGCATACACCTGGTAAATGTCTAGAGTTTCCTTCAGTCACACAGGTTTCTGTTATTATTTGAGTATCTCAGCCACAAGTCAAAACGTTCGTATGCTGTTAAGGAATGCTTACATATTATTCGCTAATCTGGACGTTTTCCTATGAATTGATTCCTATATGGTTATCCCAATAATAGTGACTTTATCTCTGTGTAGTCAGAAATACTTTTCGTATTTCTTGCAGCTTCTTCGTTATTTCTCATATATCCAAGACAGCTGTCGAGACAAAAATTTCATTTGCACTTGAGATCCTACATATCTGAAACCTCAAACTGCTTTGTCCATGATGGGAGTTCGGGTCCTGTACCTGCGTACTTTCCTTGGACCTCAAAAGGGCAAACTTTTGTAATATTTATATTACACACACACACACACACATATCTATA
>JAGDQP010045129.1:0-15683 GCA_022664845.1 Lepisma saccharinum
TTTGTTGTCAAAGAAAACTATTTGAAGTAATGAACAAATAAAATTGTCACATGCTAAAATATTTATATAAGAACAATCAAACATATGTGTAGTGTGAAACAAAAAACATTGAATGCTTTTCCTAATATTTATTCTAAGCAAAAGAACAAAAGCAAAAATATACAACACTTTTCACTTCACTAAGACAAATGTCGTTTCATATCTTTTAGGATAATGTCTGAATGCAGTGTAATATAGTTCTGAAAGCACCTACCACTTCTATAGTTTGGTTGTATAGTTCACATGTACACTTCCTTGTCACTTTTACATGATATTAATAGAAATACACTTTAACTTGGAAAAATCTTTAAGACATATTTCACTTACAACAAGAAATTAAATAACTGTCATCTAGCACTTGGTTTGAATTCAGTTTGTCCACTTTCATATTTGTCACCCACTATGATTAGCATTAGTAAGACTATTCCTTACAGATACACGCAAAGCTTTTGTCGTATATCTGTTCAATAACTGCTTAAAGTTTTGGAGATAACTTGTTCCTATAGGCATAATATTAACACATCTCAAAGTAGAGCCAAACACGAATGATGTAGGGTAATTGAATTGTCTTTGTTCAGGAACTCACTTCTTGCCCTGGGAACTATAATTTCTGCGTTATTTTCCATATTGATGATAAACTATTGACAGCTGAGATTGGTATTTAAATGAGTTTCTCTGTATATTCTATAGAGTTCTCTTGAAATCGCTGGCTTACATAAAATACGTGTCGTTTTCACATCCAAATAATTGTTCCCACGATTGCACATATGCGTGTCTGGATTTACCCAGTGTAAAAACATCCTTGACATAATAAGTAGTCAGTACTTTCGTAACGTTTCAACGCTTCCCAAATACATTCGACTGAGGCACTGTACATACACTTTCATTGACAAGTTCGTCGACCATCTCTGTGTCCTCTTCTGCAATATATAAAGCTATCTCACACACATTATCACTGCTAATGTTGTTGTCTCCATCCCCCACTATAACGTCAAACTCCTCTGCGTTATTTAAAGGTAGCTCACATAATGTACTACTGGTAAGATCTTCTTCGTTTCCAACAAATACTAATACTTTAGAGTCCACTACACCAGCCATCTTGATCCTTTCAGTCGTTCGAAGTCTGCTAGGAAAGTAAGGAAATGCTACTAGTATTTATCAAACTCAGACACTCCAAACTCCTGCGAATGAAGTCACCTTGTTGCGCACTAAAACTGCACAGTACTGTTTTCATGTCTAGTCATTAATACTTATATATTGGTAAATATATAGCTCCTTGATTTGACAATGGAACCAGGAGTATTATCTTGCTGTTATTCCAAGAATTACAACTTCGACCTTGAATTCATAATTAGTTAGGCTAAAAGAATATCTTGTATTGGTTTAAGTTTCTTGTGATGTACTTGCAAAAATCATCTTAAGAGAATTCGATTTCCCATCTTGGACAAATCTTGTAGGCACCTCCTCGTTCGATTTCTCTACTGCATTATGCTTTGTTTGATTTCCTCTTTGGCTATTGGTGTCAACTAAAATTCGAAAGTCTCAGTTTGTTTGTTTGGTGTAACGCTTAGTGTTGTTCAGTATGGAATCCAGACATTTTGTCCCTGTTGGTCTAATGGATAAGAGTTGTCTACTTTCTCTAGTGTTCAATTGACAAGTCACTACATGAAAACTGTAGATTCTCAACTCTTATGTGTTTCCTAAGCGAGGAATCTGTTGCGTATTATTTTCAGTAAATGTTAGTTTTATTTGTATGTGTTGTTATATTCAGAGTCAACTTAGTTGTAATTATCTTCTTTCAAACAAAATTATAGATTCTGTAATGTTCATTTAGTTTTTGTGTTTCCTAAGAAAAATGAACTTGATTAAAACCAAACCGGAGAAAACAGTTTGCTACATAAAACATCTTCTGAAAAATAAAACTGCGACAACTTTCCGTAAAAAGCGAAACAGCTTTTTTTGTGAAACAAAAAGAAAAATATTTTTTCTGAAAGTCAATACTAAATTTCTTTGTTAGGAAATTTTAGTGTTACGAAATTTTTCTAAAACAATAAACTAAAACTTCTTTGTTGGAAGAATTTTTTCTAAAATAAAACTCTTTCTAAGGAAAAAGTGCAAGTAATAATTTTGTTACATTAACTTTTTTCTAAAGTAAAAAAACTGAAACCAGTTTCGTAATTTTTGTTCCATTAGCTGTTAAAGATGATAATTACATCTTCCGTGATAAGACAATATTTTCTTATTTTAAAATTCAGCTTTTCTCTAATTATTGTAATGGCCATGTATTTAAAGAAATCACACGTCTTTCTTTTATTTCAAGTTAACAGTGATATTCTTTGTTATTACAATATCTTCGGTAGCATGAATATTTTCATTCATAAAGCTATGCATATTGAGACTTTACAAATAGTGTCTAGTATTACCTTGTTATAGATTAAAAAATATTCAACACTCGAATAGACTCTGCGTGGGATTCAGTATATACCAGATATATTTTCTTCTTCATAAATCTGTTATTTTATCACATAAACGCCTGCAAAAGTATAGTTGCAAATAGTCATTCTAGCTTTTTGATGGTGTAGCTCGAAAAGTCTATGCCTAAAAATTCATTTGGATCTGTAATTTATATGATTAACCTATCTACTATCTTCTTGTTTGCCTTTCCTTTAAAATATAAAACTTTGCAAAGTGTAGAAGCTTTCTTAAAAGATGATAATAAAAATATTGTTATTTCGCCTATTGCTTATGCAACCCAATCTAACAAGAAAGTATTATGTGTGGTAACCTAGCTAGGGGAAATGCAGTTTTATAAAAACTCTGTTCAGTATCTCTTGCGTAGTATATATGTCAGTAGTTGGCCTGTTTCAAATGTCAGTTTCGAAGCGTAATAATTTTGGGAGTCCTAGAGCTGCTGGTCTGTGTCGCAACAATAACGACCAGGTTCAGCGTGGAATACATTGCATGGAGTCTAATACTCGTTCATTAGATCTTACTCCAGGCGCATTGTCCTGTATCATTATTTACTATTTTCAATAATTAAGTTTCACTCTGACATCTTAGATGAATTATATAAAATACGTGTAGCAATACCTTGATGGAATTGTAACAACTCCCAATCAATATCTTAAAGGTTTACAACTTACCATTCAACGTCTTTCGTGTCACTCTTAAAATGTCATGTATTTGTTAAAATTAGACATATAGACAACGTTAAAGTTAGGCATTAGAAACTCGAGTATTATAAAAAATTAAATTTATTAAATTAATTTAGGGTTGAAAACACTTTATATTCATAGTATAGCAACACTGGCAGTCAATGCATACATAATGTATATAAAATCTCAAACAATAAAAAACAATTAATAAATAATTCAAAGTTTACAACACTTGTAAACAGAAGGTTGGCAACTCTTGGATACGGTATTTACTAGTGTTTTTTTTCATATAATGCAAATGGTACGTGTCGACAAAATATGCAATAATAGCTTACCACGGCCAGCCCTCTATTCACCGATTCCTTTTCCATAGGCTCGTCTAAGTGCGTATTAAAAAAAATTCAAGAACTCAGTTTTTTTCATTAGTAGCATAAATTTATATAATCTGCTGAGTTACAACAAGGTATTTGTAATAAAGGACCTAAAATATATTAATCTAATATCTTACATATGGCTTCTCTCTTTCTTTCTCTCCCTCGTCTATCACTCTTTTTTTCACTTCCTGTTCAGAGTAAAAAAGTGGAAAGATCGCAGTAGCAGGGAGAAGGACAAAACGGTGTTGAGATTTGTTTCGTCGCTGGACCAAAGCACATGCGTTCTATGTTTTGACAATCTGTGTGCATATACCAGTTTCTCAAGAGGGCTCTACATTAGTTGGTATATATAGGAAGATGTTTCAACAACAATCACCACTCAAATTCGTGTAAACTTACAACATAAGCTTTCATCATACTACCTAAGATTCTACCATTAAAGAAATATATGTGAATATAATTTCTTCTTACCCTTCTATTTGTTTTTATGTGCCTTACAAAACACTATACATAGAGGCTTTATCTAGTTTAATTCATTAATATGTTCAATACAACTCTTTTAGTTCACCTACATGGTCTGAGGAAATGTAGATTTATCAATCCATGTGGTATAAAGAGAGTACATTGTAATTATGCGGTGTCACTTGAATTGACACAACAAACAGTCCAATAGACCTCATTTTCTCCTTATATATTACGACTAAATGTGGTTTCAAACGGTCTTTTTAGCTATAATCAGTTGTTTCTAACTTTCATTTGATTCGAAGTACTTCAACTGCTGGTTGTCTTCTTATCTAAACAGTCCTTTCAGGCAAGACGCGCATGCAAAATCGTTATATGCACACGAAATTATAATTTAAAGATTGGTTTTCTACTTAAAATTCCATATCAGTAAATAACAAGTCTTCATTCCCTCAGTTTCATATCATATAGCCCTGTTTCCATGTTTATTACAGTTCTTTCTACTTCAAATGCCCGTTCTCTCGCTATATATTCAGTCCATGTGGCTGCAAGTACTCTCTTCCTGATAATAAACACCGAAATAGCTACAAGTTTCATCTGACAAGCCTGCTTTAAAGACATCATAATCTTTTTTGTCACTTTTTATCCTATAGATTGTCATCAAATAATTCGTTCCGAGGATAAAATACAATGCAAGGAGTCATTTCTACTTGAATTACATGGTAAATACGGCCTCCAAAATACAAGTTTGATAATTATTTCGTTCTTTTCCAGTTGCCATAAAGACCTTTTCTACTAGAAACATAAGTTCAATACTTCTTTTGCATATGTGAAGCAGTAACTAGGTCTCAAAATAGTTTGTAATATGATAAATTCTACTTAAACATGCAGGCCGGAAGGCATCTTATACAATTTCGTATGTTTTATTTAGCTCTCTGGAGCAAAAAGAACTTGATACTAAGCTAAATTCATTTTCAAATATGGTTCAAATGCATGTCCCCAGATATTCAAAACAATAATCACTCTGTATTAAGATAAATTCTCTGAAAAACAGCGTAAAATTCTCTCACATAGTTTTTGCATGCCCAATCATATCATCAAATACGAGGTGTTAATTCCAAAAGTTTCACATTAATTACACTTTTTTCTGTTTTATTAAGGTTCTTTCTGCTTAAAACATGCATGACGGTATGCCCAATATTTCTTCTATGGTTTACTTCTGGCTCACGATTCTGTTTTCATTCTCCCACAACAAAAATTTTCTTCTAAGACTGCAAAACAAGATATGAAAACACGTAAAAAACACTTCTTGTTCAATGCATATTTCTCGTCTCATAAGTAATAACGCTGTGGGGTTCTTCAACAATGCTGTCAATGCTAAAAATGTCTGTGTTCACCTCATATCTTAAAGTCATTGCTAATCAGTAACATTAGTAATTACAGTTACAACTTTAGTTCTTCCCTTGTCTGTTTAGCGTAAAAACAATAGACAAGCTTCTTTCTTCGAAGGGGGGAGCCTCATCTGGTAATGGTTTAAATATGGCTGGATTCTGACTAACAAATAAAGCTCATATTAAACCTCATCGTATTCAGAACCAAATCTCTTTTCGATATGCCAACAATATTTTATTGTATCCTCGTCGCGCAAATATCTGCTAAAACGAAAAAAATTCGGCCAGGTGGTTGTCTGTTTCAAGACCCCAATTCACATGCGTTTCTGCTGGCATATCACTGTACTCTCTCTCTCTCTCTCTCTCTCTGTCTCGGAGGTCAGGGGGACTTCCGTTCACATAATGTTACAAGGAAATCTCTCTTCCTTAAAGGGGTAGGAAGGTTGCGTCTTAATAGGAGGGTGGTTGACAGAGGTGGTGCATCTGTTTTTTTCCTTCTAATTAGTCTGCTAGTGTTTCTTCTATTTCCTCCCTCGTCTTTATCAACAGTCACAGAGACAAGACAAAAGTGTTCAGACACATCTTCCATCTCTCTCTAAAACCAATAAAGAATGTTTTTTTTCTATCTTTCTCAAACAGTTCTGGGTTCAGATTCCACCATTCAACGTTTTCAGTAACCAGGTATGTTTCTCCTTTTTATTTTTTACCTATACTCCAAGTATTTCAGTTTTCATAATACTAGTTTATCTACCAACTATCTTTTCTTTCTCAATATTTCCCCCTATTTGGAAGCTATAGTTGGCATCTCTCAAATATAACCTCCACTAAAATGTTTTGTTTCTTTTAAAAAAATCTTTCTCTTCCTTTTACTTCTCTAAAACATGATTGCCAAAGGACGTCATCTCCCAAATGCATGTAGTTTTGAGATACATGCTTTTAATTCACTGCTTTATTTGTTTGCCTAAAGTAAATTCATTTGTTTCATGTTCTTTTACTTCTCCGTGTATGATTGCCAAGAGACGGCATCTCTCATATATATTCTACTAAAATTCTTGTTTGACTTCAGATTGTTTATCTAATTGTATTTTCTCTGTTATTTATTTAAATACGGCAAGTCAACACCTCTATAAGTTCCAACTTATCCAGACTCCATCTAATGCCATCTAATCAAGAGCTCTGGAATTCAATCTAAAAACTCCAAATAGAATAGGCAGCCAGCGACCCCTGTTTTAATATCTTTCCACTTTAATCCCAGTAAAATAATTAACATCTGTGCTATGGTATTTCTTTTGGGCAAAAACACTAGTAAAATCGCGGGTAAAATGGACATTCATCAGGATCGATTCTCGAAACTAACAATTACTACTAAACTGAACTAGACCTACCACATAATAATTAGCATCGCTGTTATGTAGTGCTTTTCCTTGACTAATGAAAACCCTAGGGAAAAAAACTGACTTCCGATACATACCTGCTAGATTCGTTCTCACGACATCTCGCAAAATGCAACAACTGAGCTAAGCGTGTTTAAATTCATATAATATAATTAACATCATCGTTATATCTGGTGTAGTAAATTGTAATCCATTATTTTTGCATGACATTTAAGGCTTGACTTACCATAGTTAGAATGATCCGATTTAGGTAACATATGCGCCGTTTTGTTCGATAACGTGTTGCCATTTGGAAGGTAATATCATGATGCCTCTCTCATAGAAGCCCTTGTCCCTATTGGCAAAAAAATGAGACAGTCGATGTTCACAAGCCTCTCTTGAAGCGAATTTTGCACCAGCAAACGTGTTCGCCATGGACAGGAACAGATGGTAATCACTCGGTGCCAGGTCCGGACTATAAGGTGGATGCATAAGAACCTCCCAACCAAGCTTTCGGAGCTTCTGGCGAGTCACTATCGATGTGTATGGCCTGGCGTTGTCCTGGTGGAACACAATGCCTCTCCTATTGGCCAAAGCTGGGCGCTTCTGGGCGATTGCTGCCTTCAGACGGTCAAATTGTTGACAGTATAGTTTCGAGTTAAGGGTTTGGCCGTAGGGGAGCAGCTCATAGTAGATAATTCCCTGCCAATCCCACCAAACACACAGTAAAACATTCCTGGTCTTCAATCCTGACTTGGGCACCGTTTGCACCGGCGCACCGCGCTTCGACCACGACCGTTTTCGCGTGACGTTGTCGTAAGTGATCCACTTTTCATCACCAGTCACCAACCGCTTCAGAAATGGGTCGCTTTTCTTTCGATTCAGCAGCGATTCGCAGATGGAAATTCGGTCCATGAGGTTTTTTGTGTTAACTCATGTGGCACCCATACATCAAGCTTCTTTTTGTATCCAGCCTTATGCAAATGGTTCCACACGGTCTTTTGTGCAATGTTTAGCTCTTGGGCAATCGAAACAGTGCTTACATGACGGTCGGATGCGACAATGTCCATGATTTTATCGACATGTTCGACACGTGGCCTTCCAATGCATGGTACATCTTTGATGTCAAAATTACCTTCACGGAATCGACGAAACCGAAATTGCTCGTGATTGGCTGTTACAGTATCAGGACCATAAACACTATTCACATTTGCAGCCGCCTCTCTTGCGTTTTCGCCTTTATCGAAGAAAAAACTGTAAAATATAGCGTATTTTCTCTTTGCTAGTGTCCATTTTGAAGCGCGCTCACACAACACTGAGTCAATTCACCACAAGTATCTGAACAGTGTTTGTAGTACGCAATCTCATCGTTTGAGCGCCATCTCGTTGAACCCGATCGGACTTATACAACGCGAGATACAGATCACTGAAGGATCTATTGGCAAAATAATGGATTACCTTTTACTACACCAGATATTATTTCTATTCTACGATTAAGGAAAAAAGCTTGGCAAAACCACAGTGAGGATGTGCGGGTGTCTACGGGATCGTTTCCCAGAACCTGTCGTTTACTAACTACTTGAGCTAGTGCCAGTTCAATATTATTTTATCGAGATCATCTTTTATAAACTCCTTTAAATTCACCAACGCACAGCCTCTACGAGGTAATTCATTGTAGTCAAATACCACATCATATCCATTATGTTCTGCCTTTACCAATATCTATTGCCATCAAATCCAAAGTTTCCGTGCCATCACAATTACATCTCGACATTCACCCCCAGATAGCCGATTCTTAAGCTCAATATCTATTATTACCATAAGATGTTTTCTAAGCCTTTCTTACTCCGATTAATATGCTTTTAAAATCGTCTCATTCGTACTTCGTTGCTAGAGAACAACGTTTCAGAAGATACGTTATACATTATCATAGCCACTGTTTCACAATATCATCCTCACATACAACCCCTCCTATATGTTCATTTACATACCTACTGCCAATTTATTCTTCAACTGCATGCGGCATTCAGCACTAAGCGTTAGCTTCGAAGTCCTAAGTTTGAGTCTCTCGGCCAACCATCTTCAGTTGGGTTTTCCACCATTTTATTTGATTAATTCCGATAGATTTCATCTAATGCCTCATAATTAAGGCAGACAGATAATCATCATTTTTAAATATTATTTGAAGTCTCAGGATTGTTTTATGTATAGCACATACCTTTTTCTTATAATCAAGGCTCCCGTAGGCAGGTTTGTTCTGCATCCTCATTCATATTCAACATTCGATTGGATTCTACAATTAATATCATTTTGTGATCAAAATCCATACACCAGATGACATCGCCAAGAAAAAATTTCTCACGATGTTCTGAAAACGGGAGTGGGGTCTAAGAACAGGGCTGGGGCATGGGAGTAACCTTGGGTGACCCCTGGGGTCACGACTTCCGGTAAATGTGCCAAAATTCAAATTAATGGGACACATGTGTTCAAATTTTGGTGGAAGAAGCTGGTAGAAAAACCCACACGACTACTGAGGCGCCGACGTGAAGAAAACATTTGGGGCTCAGTAGTGGATTGTAAATTAAAATGAAATTTTGCATGTGGGGATTTCAAGGAGAAATAACTACATATTTACTCTATCCCATGTTTTTTAAAAATGTTATTCGATTACGCTTGCTTTTGAATGGACATAAGGCATCTTTGACCCAGGCTGTAAAAATAAACCTAACACTACAACGAAATTGCCTTTTCAGGTTCTGATCCATAATACAATCAGATATAAAGAAGAGTAAAAATTCTTAAAAAAAATTGAGTGTAGCTATTAAGTCCTAACAAGCCATTTACTCTTACGATCTATTCCTAAATGATTGTTCTTATAAGGTGAAAGAATACTAAAAAGTCAATCAGAATAAGCATTCTTTCGGGCAGTGGAAGCGGCAGGACTTTTGTCTAGATACTTCACATTTGTCAGGTGAGAGCACTGAAACTCCAATCAGGTCTATCAGTGGTACAGGGTGCGGCACGTAAAACCGGCCCTTCATAAGACATCAGAAGATGAACATAATCAATGATTAAACAAAGTCAACACATAAAATGAAATGTAATGTTTTGAATATGATTACTCACCTTCACAGTAGGTGCTGAAAGTGTCCTCCGCCCACTTCAACACACTTGTGAGCACGTTTGAAGAGATTCATATATACACTTGTCAATTCTTGTGTGGTGACGCTAATGATGACATCCTTGATGGAGGTCTTGAGTTCTTCAATTGTATGTGGATTTGTTTCGTATACTCTGCCCTTTACCAGTCCCTACAAGTAAAAGTCACAAGTGGACAAGTCTGGTGAGCGAGGAGGCCACAAGTTTTTGCTAATTGTCCTCTCTGGTGTAAACATCTCATGCACACGCGACAATGATGCATCCGATGTGTGACTTGTTGAACCGTCCTGCTGAAAGTAACATAACCGACGCTCCTTTTCTGTCAAGTTTGAATAAAACTATTCCAGAATTCCCAAATATACGGCACTGTTGACTGTGGTCTCAAAGATTATGGGCCCCGTGTGGCGAAAATGGCACACCAAACACCAATCTTCTCATCATGCAAGGGGTCCTGGTGGGTTGCGTGTGGATTTCTGTCGACCAATACCGGTTATTTTGGGAATATATGTACCCAGATAGGTGGAACCACGCCTCTTCACTCATGATGAGCATTAGGGATCCAGAAACCCACTGGCAACATTTCCCAACAGCCACGAACAGAAATGCACTCTCTTCTGCAGGTCAGGCTCTTTCAGTGTTTGCACAACACTTATCCGGTACGGTTTTAACTTCAGCTCCTTTAAAACACGTCTGCAACTTCTCTCACTCGCTGGAACCTGTTGACTCAATTTCCTGGTTAACTTACGAGGACTTCTTGCCATTATGCCCCTGCTCCTACTATTAGGAGCAGAGCAGTAATGGCGGAATTGTGTGGAGAGAGTGGAGATGAGCTCCAAAGAAAGGACTGTTTTCTGCGGTGTAACGCAGAATGTAAACAAGTGTTTCATCTAGAATGTAGAATCATATCTGTGTCGAAGTTTAGGAGAATGAACAGTGCATCAAGGAAACAGTGGAAGTGCGGAATTTGTATTGTTTTAGGAAATGACCATGAGATAGGTAACAAGAGAATGAATGCGGCGGCAAGTGTCAATGACCGCAAGCAGCAGAAGTCACCCTTAGTAGAAGAACAGAGAGGCGAGGACAAGGAAAGTGAAAATGAAGTGATGAGTGGTATGCAGTGCAGGGAAGGAGAGGTGAAGGGGAAGGAGGAAAGTGTTTTGGCTCGTTGTGACAACCTAAAGAGTGACTCCCCTACGGCTGAGCTTCCAGCGGCCATCAGGTCACTAGAAAAAAAGTGTTACGTTTATGAGTGACAACTATGACAAAATATTTTAGAAACTTGTGACATTAGAAAAACAAAATTCGAAACTGATCGATGAGAATATTAAATTGAAACGTGAAGTTGCCAATTTACAAGTACAAGTGGAAATTGGAACAGTACAGCCGACGTGAAAATTTCGAACTAAAGAACATTCCCTATGAGAAAGGAACGAATGCCGAAGCTATAGTTTCTGCTATAGCTTCCGCTGTGGGGGTTCAACTGGATGTTGAAAGTGAGACACACGCTGTTCATTGGGCACCAGTGCTAGCAAAACCAAGGGAGAGAAATATTGTTGTTCGTTTCACAAACCGAAGGAAGCGCGATGCATTCATGCAAGCGGTGAAAGAGAAAAACAAAACAAATAATAAACTCACCACACTTTCAATCGGTTACGGACACTCTGTGCCTATTTTTGTAAATGATCACCTAACGCCAACAAGAAAACGGTTATTGGGTATGGCAATTGCAAAGAAAAGACAAGTGAATTGGGCGTTTGTGTGGACTGACTCCAATGGGACAATCTACGCACGCAAATAGCCTCAAGATAGAGTAGTAGTAATCGATAGCTCTACTGATGTGGACAAAATTTGCCAGGTACCGATAATGTATTCCTTACTTGCAATGTTCTAGGATAAATCTAGTAGTTATTTAGTTAATAGTTAGTTTTGGCATTAGTGTAAATAGTTAATTAGTAGTATGGTAGATTTTGATATAGAAGATCCATTTTTAAGGTACACTCACCCACATTTATTATGTAAGAGCACAGAATTAGTTAATTTTGATTTCCCAAAAGATAATGAATTTTCATTGTTACATTTAAATGTTCAAAATCTTACATCAAAATATGAAGAACTTGTGACATTTTTAAATGGCCTCAATAATGAGTTCTCAATTATTGCCATAAGTGAAACACATCTCCGTCATCAAGAACAATTCCTAATTACGTATATGAAAATAAAATGAGAAGTTATGGTAAAATAAATCCATGCAAAGGGCATGGCGGAGTAGGCCTGTACATTAGGTCTACGTTAAATTACTTTGTACGCGAAGATTTAAACAACATGAATAATTTGGAATCATGTGAAATGTTATGGGTTGAACTCACTAATTTTTATTTTGACAAGAAAACGGTTATAGGTGTTATTTACAGATCTCCCGACAGGAACTATGAAGATTTCCAAAATTGCCTAAGTTTAATACTAACTAAAATCAATACTGAAGGTAAATATTACATATTTACTGGAGACGTTAACATTCACCTAAATAATGAACATGAAAGTGCTGATTACATTAGAATGTTAAATACAAATAGCATTAAAATATGTATAACTGTCCCGACGCGCATACAAGGTAACACTCGCAGTATTATAGATCATATTGGAACAAATATCACAAACATAGATATACAATCAGGAGCAATAACTACTCGCATTAGCGATCACTTTCCAATTTACGTGTTCACATCAATAGGAATAAAAAACAAACCTGGTCTGGTAACAGAAATAGCTGTTCGCGATTATTCAAAGATAAAACAAAAAATAAAAGAAACCAGTTGTTAATTAAAAGGGGTATATAACTCAACTTGTCCGACAGGTGCCTTAAAAGTACTTCAAACGACATTAGAAAATTATATACGGGAATGTACGTTAATTAGAAAAGTAAACAGCAAATATGTAGTTAAAATTCAGCCATGGATGACTGTGGCTATACTTAATTCTATAAAGAAAAAAGATAAACTTTGGAAAAGGAGCACAAAAAATCCATTTAACTTACACCTTCGTGACAAATATAAACAATACCAGAAGACATTAAAAACAGTTATAGAAAAGCTAAAAATGACTACTACATGAATGCCATGTTGTAAATGGGAACTAACACTAAGGAAAAATTGAACATCATGAAACAGGCAATAAATCTTAAGAAAACTGTAGAAAATACTGACATTAATATTAAAAAGGAAGGTGGCCAACTCATTACGGATCCACAAAATGTCGCGAATGAATTCATCACATACTTCACAGGAATTGGGGAAGACTTAGCAGCTAAAATAAAGAATATAACGAATGATGAGATAGGGCATAGATTGAAAATGAAACAAGCAACATTGTTTCTTAATCCTGCAAGCGAAATAGAAATTTATAACATTATGAAAGCATTGCCAAACAAAACAAGTGTTGGGTACGACAATATCAATACGAAAATTATTAAAGAAAATGCGACAGAAATTACCTCCTGTTCTAAACCATATAGTTAATTTTATGTTTCTGTCCGGGAGCTTCCCCGATTCACTAAAAATAGCCAAAATAATACCAGTTTTCAAGGGTGGAAATAACAAAGATAAATGTAATTATCGGCCTATATCTATTCTCCCTATATTAAGCAAAGGGTTTGAAAAAGCTATATGTTCAAGAATGACGAGTTTCATTGATAATCACAAGATTATAAAACAAGAACAAAATGGATTTCAGAAAAACAAATCTACGCAACTTGCTGTTAGTAATCTTTCAAATTACATCTCTGAAGCCCTTGATGAGAGCAAGTACGTAATAGAGGTATTCAAAGATCTAAAGAAAGCATTCGATACGGTAAATCATAAGATATTGCTTCAGAAACTATATAGTTATGGAATACGTGGTATTGCTTATGATCTCTTCAAAAGTTATCTGCAAAATTGAAAGCAGTACACTTATGTTGTTAATAAGGAGACATCAAACTTAAAATCAGTAAATTGTGGAGTACCACAGGGATCTGTCTTGGGACCACTACTATTTTTGTTATATGTTAACGATTTGCCGGAAATTTTAAATGAATCAAAGTGTTTGTTATTTGCAGATGACACAATTATATTCAAGAAGGGATCCACACTTGATTTAGTGCAAAAGGCAATTAATAACGACTTGGGAAAATTAGAGCAGTGGTTCAAAATTAATAAATTAACGTTGAATATCGCAAAAACAAAATGCGTATATTTCAGAAACAATCATAAAATATAAAATACTAAATACTATCCGATTTCTATCAATTCCGAAAACATACTCACAGTTTCAAATATAAAGTATCTAGGTACATGGTTCGACGAACATTTCGCATGGGAAAAACACTGCATAGAAATAAGCAAAAAAGCGCCACTGCACATTGGTTTACTCTTCAAAATTTCTCGGATGTTTGCCGAAAATGTAACTAAGATATATTATTATGCTTTTGTACACCCATACCTTTCGTATAGCATTGAATCATGGTATGGGAACTTAAGTAAACAATAAAAGCGAAAATTATTTACATTGCAAAAGAGAGCAATTAGAATAATCAAAGGTGCAGACTTTCTGGCGTATACGCGTCCTCTAATTGAAGAGCTTCAAATTAAGATGCTAGAGAAACTTTATTTATATAGACTAAGTTGCCTAATGTACAGGATACTCAATAACAATGTTACTTTATTATCATGCCGAGTAACAGCTTTAACACACCCTAAGAACATGAGCAATAACAAACAATCAGTTAGCAATACCCAGATCACGTTTGAACTATGGATTACGAAGCCGTACATTTAGTAGTATTAGTGTTTGGAATTCCTTCCCCTCGAACATGAGAACAGCAACAACTTATAAAGCATTCAGAAAACAAGTGAACAACTTTCTACAACAAAACCAAACTGAATTGTAAAAATAGTACATTTTATTTAGAATATTGTCATGTAATTTTTATATAGTTATAATCTTCAGAGATGTTTACATTTAATTGTTTAATCAACTTATTTGTAGTTTTTGTATAATCATTCATATCATTACATTATACAACCAGTATATTTTTGTAAGAAATTAACAATTACTGAGAGGAGGAACCATAAACAGCATTTGCTCGGTTCCACCTAAATTGATGTAATCTGTAAATTCTATATTATTATTAATAAAACGTATCTGTATCTGTACGATATAGTTTCAAAAAAAAAAAAAAAAAAACTGCCTCTTTAATTCAGGTGTGCAGACAGATGGTGGATTGTTCCTGGGAGCATTTTGAACAGATCCTGTACGTCGCCATTTTTCAATCAATTCCTGTATGGTGCTCTTTGTTGGCACAGAACGTCCTGGAAATTTCTCCTGAAACAAATTCTTTGTTTTCACAAAAGATCCAGTGCAAATGAACGCTTCAACAATGGCAACACGCTCGGGTATGGATTATGGAATACGGCATTATCACACACTCACCCGGCTTTACACAACGAGGCCTTTTTCTCAACTGGTTTGGACAGGTTCCACTGGCTGCGATTGCAGTTGCCTTACACGTGCACCTGCAGGTCACGTAGAGTCTGTGGATCACGACTTCTTCTTCCTGAGTACTCTCGACACGCCATTTTGATGGTCGAGAAGAGCTAGACACCCACAAAATTACAGTGTCTCTTATGGAACATTGTGGTTCAAGAACTGTTGAATTTATAACAGAAAAGTTTACTTCTCAGTGATATATTTGGT
>JAGDQP010045130.1:0-15683 GCA_022664845.1 Lepisma saccharinum
CTATTATCGGTATTACCGTTCCACCAACCTTTGTCTCCGGAATTCACCGGCTTACTAGTTTGGAAGTATTATACAGGACCCCAAGGGTAAGCAGTAGGGTTGCCTTTATCCTCGCTCGTTATCACGGAAGCTATATCATCCCGCGGCGCTCTTTCCAAGAGAAGTGGGACGTACACGTTTAATTACTGCCCGGCAAATTATTGTACGGATTGGTACTCCGGGAGGAAGGAATTCTTCACTTACCAAGAACCGTCATACATGGGAGCACCCATCCATTATATTTCTGCAGCAACCCTTACAGAGCTGACGGTCATAACGTTATTACCATATACACTACATAATCGAGAATGAATCTCGGTGCACGTGCGTGCATGACGAGGGCAGACAAAGACAACACTCAGTTGTGACTGGAAAACTCATTCGATCAACTAATTTTTGAATGATATCGTTTCACAACTTCATAAGTTTCTGATGGATTCCCTCAAATGTTGAAGACAGATTGAGGCTTTGCTGTCCAGTTTATCAGGGAAGCCAATAATTGGCTGGGTACCTTGGTATCGTCACTACTGTGCCTGAAATTGGGCGATTTTATATAGAGAGATGACATAGGTAACTTCTAATGTATTTTTCTTTATACCAGCGAATCTGGGTTTATTTCTAAATAGCCCTTTCCTTTTCTAAATACGTTCCTTTTTTTTCCTTCCCCGCTAGTAGTTTTCCAGTAATAACATGGGCTAAGTTATACATCTTTCGTACACCATTAAATTCTTTCCTCGCTCAGTGCATTCAGTTTTTCTGTACATCTTTCAATTTATTTGCAGGTACGAGGAAAGGTTAAAAAAAAAAAGTATCCTTAATAAGGCTATGTACAGCGTGTTTTTTTTTTTTTTTAAATCAATCTGTTGGAAGATTTTGTGGATTTTAGGATGTATGGGCAATTTGACATATTGTCAGTTATTTTTACTCCGTAGCCTTTTGAAAAGCCTAACTCCGTCATGCCAACTACATAAAGTAGGCTTGCCGTATTTATTTTTCGCTGTAACGAACAAAATATGGTCTAGTTCCTTTTTCAATTCAACTGTGAAATATACTTATATAGATCATATTACGTTCAACTAACTTGAGAAAGCCTCGAATTTGAGAAGGAACGTAGTTACTGCCATCTACACATTTGGAAGCTAACCTCGTGTTTAAATATTAGTTTAGCTTCTAGTTAACTTCGAGTTAAATATTAATTTAACTGTTTCACAACTTTTAACTAAATACGCTTAAGGGAAGGAGGAGTCAAGTCAAAGAAGGTATTCTTTAATGTATGTTACTTCCGGAGCTGCCACGTTTGACAGTAGTTATGAGGTCATACATGCAGACAAATTACTACCAAAAGAGTAAATGTGCAATATATCGCCTTACAACTATCTAACATTGGTCTGTAATATTACAGCCTTTTTAAGGTTACATTTTGACCCTTCCTCGTACAAGCTTTTTGTTGTTTCTTTGTTTGAGAAGACCTTTTAATTAATGGAAATACCACAATTTAACTTTTCCTCTTTATATCTGATCTTTGCTGGGACAAGGGAAAAAATTGAATGCTTGGAAGAGAGAACTTAATAAAATGCTTGTGGAGTCAAAGCGTTCATGAAAGGCACAACCCCAACATTCGCCCCGGAAAAAAAGTCAATCTTGATAGTCAACATAAATAGATTCTGCGTTTCCAGTGTTGATTCTAAATAAGCGATCTTGTAGACCATTGAGGTTGAAGTTGACACGCTAGAAGGTAGCGAGTTCGAATCCCGCCAGAGGCATGGATGTTTGTGGCTTTTAACTAGCAGGGTCTTAACAATGTAATTGTGATGGGCCAAAGTCAGAAGTTACTAGAATGGCCCCGTACAAAATAAAGATTTACTTCGAATGGAAATTTTATTTGTATTGTTTCTTTGCTTTTGAACTTACAGAGTCTCAGGAGAGGGAGAAGAACAGGAAGGAGGATATATCAAAGAGAATCCAACAACTAAGTAAACAGAAAACGTCCAATGTTCCTAAATATCTTATGAAAGAAATATTTCATTCAAGAACAAGAAGATTTGTCGAAGAGGATGCCTTAACTGATATACCTAACCCACGAGAATCTGGAAACATTCGCATTAGTTTTACTCCAAGAGTATTTCCAACACCCAGCAGGGAATCGAAACATGAAGAGGAACAAGAAGTAAGTATCATTTAGGCTATTTTAATTAGCTGATTATGGGTGCTGTGCAACATCTTGAGAAGCTTTTTTCGTCCAATTTGTGGCTTCCTCTGTACGCAAATTGTCTTAAAACAGAATATATAGCTAACAAGGCTTTATATCGCACTGAATATGAACTGAATAAGCTTCTGTTTCTGTTCTGATATTATTCAGTGTAGTCTAAAGCTACTGTATATATCAGCTATACGGTCTGGTGGTTTTGCTGAACTTTTCTCTTGATACAGGTACACCGGTTAAAATATATTGTATATATATATATATATATATAAAAGGTAAATTTAAGACAAATGAAGGAAAAAAATGGATAATACTTACAGCTTATAGTTTCGTATTAGATTACACATATTCACATATAAAAAGTCACTATATTTCGTGTATTACACGTTTTCAGGTATAAAGGAAGAGAGCGAAGTTCACGTGTTCACAAAGTACAAGTTTGAAGAGACAGTGGTGACACGTATTGGACAAAGCATCAAAACTGGAGAACAACTGACTGCCGTAGCGCGTCGATTTCCGGAACTTGAAATAATAACTGTATAGCGTGTAAGTACAGAGTGGGATCGTGGATGGAAATGTGTTGAAAATGCAGTGGAAAAGGGAAGCTAGAGCGATGGGAATTCATGACTATCGTCACTTCTGTACTATCAACAAACCGGATGCCCCAGTTTCCTTGCACACCGAGTCCCACAATATCAATTTTGATCTATCTTTCCTTGTTGCCATAATCCTTATTTTCCCCCTACGACCAGCACCTCAACACGCTGTCTGTGGGAGAATGCCTTTATTCATGGTTTGAGCGCGAAAATAAAACCTGGCCTTAACCTTCAATAACTAGCTCCCCTTTTCCTCTGCATTTTCAATACATTTCCATGCACGATCCCACGCTATACAGTTATTATTTCAAGTTCCGGAAATCGACGCGCTACGGCAGTCAGTTGTTCTCCAGTTTTGATGCTTTGTCCGCTACGTATCGCCACTATCTCTTCAAACTTGTATTTTGTGAACACGTGAACTTCGCTCTCTTCCTCTCTACTTGAAAAAGTGTGAATACACGAAATATAGTGACTTTTTTTTATGTGTACATGTGAATATGTGTGATCTAATGCGTTAGTAAGCTGTAAGTAATCCTTTTTTCTCCTTCATTTGTCTTAAATTTACCTTATATATATATATTATAAAGTAGGACATAATATGAGTATTTAAACCATATGTGACAAAATTGCCGGATGTCTTTAAGCTTTGAGAAAAAATAATAATAAAAAGGGTAGGCCTATTGTGATACATGAAGAATTACAAAACAACAGCACATGTAAAGAGTCCATGGGGCTACAACGAGATCTTTGTGTATATCACCTGTAAACATTTCACTTAATTCCAGTAAATTGCACCTAAGTTATGATATCGAATGTAAACATCAGTTGTAATTGAAAAGAAGTGTTGTTTAAGAACGTAACGATAATTTAATGATACTTTCCTGGAAATGTATAATTTTGGCGTTGAAATTTGTGATAAAGACGACGAAGAAAGTATGCAGCCATCTTTGTGTGAACCTGAGATATAACAAACAATGTAGACAATACTTGTTGTTACCTACAATGTGAACCTAATTTTAGTTTTCAATGTGTTTGTACTTTTTTTATATATTATTTTTATTAACACCTTTAATGAGGTATTAGTTCTAAAGGCGTTCTTTTATGTCGACAAAGACTTACAGTGACTTAGACCGATATTTTGTACTTCTGGGACTTTAACATACGCTCTTAATATTCTTAACCTACCTAGAGACATACGTCAAAATAGAGTAGAACACTTCCGCCGAATTTTTAGCTTATCAGTTTAGCCCCACAGGGGGTCTTAAAATGCAGTGTTCATTTTGAGACTTTATATTTTGCCACAGGGTCGACTGTTTTCTAAAGCAATTATAATGTAGTGTATGTCACTAAAAGTTTCGGAGCTAGGATAAAAGTTTTTTTTTTTTTTTTTTTTTGTGAAAAAACTAGTGTTTTCGAGAAAAAAAAACAATTTCTTTTACGGGATTATGGGAAACATCCCATATTGTTAAAATATTGTTTGTCAATGCTGGATAATTATAGCATCTAAAACTGCTTTTTTCATTTATTTACTGTTTATTTAAACATGATTTTTTTTTCTGTAACATAATAGCCCCACTAGTCTTTTTTTTTTCTTTTTTTTTCAGCAGCATCTTAACTCCGACACCATAACACTTAGGTTAAATCTGACACATGTAGTGGCTTTCTGGGAACATTCTCGTGTTGATCGATATATCACACGATGCACTTGTAATTTAAAAAAAAACTACCTACATTCAATATGGCGGATTTCAAGGTTGCGGCCACGTTTATACTGCCCCTTCCCACTATTCCGCATTTGTGTACTACGATACTTCAGTTTGTAAGAAAGAAGGCAGTACTGGGTCTGTTCATATATCAAGCAGCAAACTTTCAGTAAAGATAAATCCAACACCGTAAGAGGTAGGACAAGTCTGACAGCTGGAATGACTTTCTGAGAACATTCTCGTGTTGTTTGATATGTCACACGGCCCACTTCCTATTTAAAGAAATGGCCTCCGTCCAATATGGCGTGTTCAGATACCATTTAAACTACTCAGAGTCTCAGACTACGCATATCATGATCAAAATTAGCATGAAGGCTAATTTGATAACGCTGATTTTAATGGTGATTGGTGATAGTCGTTTGGTTTTAAATTAAAGTGGAATTGTATAAAAGTTTTCACAGATATTTTTTTTTTTTTTTTTAACAGTAACAATAAATACAACAAGTTACGGTTGTTTAATAATGAAGCAGTAATGAACTGCAATGTGTTACTAGATTTTTCCGTCTGTCAGCGTCTAAATAAGGGTTTCATGCTTCTGGATACGAAATAAAAACAAGATATATGTACCAGTCGAAGATCAAGGCCAAAATGTAGAAATTCAGAGGTTGAATTCGAGACCGAGTGTTGGTCCACAGATCAACGTGCAATGCCACGAGATTTCCCTCTTCCTACCACTTACCTTCAGGATAGTTGGGTTGCATGACTTCACCACTTATCCGGTAACAAAGCGTACACAAATTATCTACCTTATCATGGTGCCAGCTTTATGAAACTTGTAAGATATTTAGTATCATTACTTTAAGCTTTTAGCTTATTTTTAAAGCTGGTTTAATTTTTTTCTTTAATACATTTTTTTAAAAAAGTTCAGTGTACAAATAAAAAAAACCTACTTTTATTTCTCCTGATCTGCTAAAGAGGAAGCTTTTCTGGTGGCAATCACAAATGCTTATCATTTGTTTCCTCAAATTGATGAAAAGTGAGTGATCTTTAAATCAACAAGACCTTGATCTACCAGAAAGGAGAAGTGCATTTTATCCTTTTCTGATGTTTACACCTTCCCTTCCATTTGTTAGAAGAGTTTACCATTGATTTGAGTTGAATATCGGAGGATTAAGGACCAAAATAGGAGACTTCGTTTCAATTAAACTACAAGACAACATCATATTTCTTGAAATAAGTTACAGGGCGTGGACCGTATAAGCATAAAGACTTAAGGAGCAAGACAGTTTTAAACTTATACGAGTTCCTTGAAGCAGCTAAATGTTCGATGACATATTTTCAGGAAATCGATGAGCACAGTATTAGAAGGCTTTATTGATATTTTGCAACTTTCCGTACGAGCTGCCTTTACACTTATTCATTTAACATATGAAGGGGCAGGAATTGAAAGGTCTGAACTTTCTTAAAGGATCTGCCAGTTTCACCAGAACACTATAACTAATTATTTGGAACTACAAATAAATATTCTGTCTTCTCAGACGCATAAATAATTTGTACAAAGTATCAACATTAATCAAGGTATTCATAGGTGAATATTCCATAAGATTTGCATTGTAACATAAAGTTATAAGTTGATTTATACTTTTGTACTTTGCTATTTTCACTTAGCAGTTTGAATCTCAAACCAAACTATGACTGTTTTTTTCGTAAATTGTAAAACTCTTTTACATGGGATAGAATCGCAAGTCCTAAAAATTAAGAAAAGTAAAAGTACTCTGTTCAGATATCCTTCGCTTCAACAAAATGTCCAAGGGTGCATTTTCATTGCCTATTGTCCTTTAGGTAAGAAAGGGAAGGTAAACAGCAAAAGTTCTAATAAAGGGACGGTCGAGAGTGGGTGACTTTATGAAGCTGGAAGTGGTCATACTTAAAAGTCGAAATCACTGGTCTTCAAACAGTGCTTGAATGTACACATTGGAAATGATTGAGTAGTTGTGTAGATAAGTAGATACTGGCAGTTATTTAATTGGGCTTTCCAAAATGTATTGAATGAAACCAGGCATCAAATACTGCTTGATATTTATACAACCGAACAAACAGTAAGAATGTGCTTCCGGAATAAATATAAAATCGAATTGCTTAATTCTTTTTTTTTTTTTTTTTTTTTAATTAATTAATTAATTAATTATTAAGAAAGTTGTTCATTGAAGTTCAAAGTTCTTGATCTTACTAAGAAGCCTCCTTTTTTGTATTTTGTAAAATTATTTTGATCTTTAATATTGTAATTGTAATAGAGAACGTCCCCGTGAAATTACCAGGAGGTCGTTGATCGACCGTTTTGTTATGTCTTTGGATGTTCATCACAAGTATTGAGGAGAGGACTGCTAAAAACTGGTTTTGTTATTTTCACATCTGCCGCCTTCTTAGATGTTGGAGCGTGTTTCGTCGTCATGACATGCAGAAATAAACATTTGCTATGGTTCTGGGGGGGGGGGGGGGGCTTCTGTATACATTCTATTACGCGTAGAAAGTTTTGTACTCTGGACTGCCGCAAAGTAGACACGATGGGCTTTCGGGAAATGTACGTATATGGAAGATGAGTTTTTAATTATTAGGATATTGAAAGCTCTAAATCAGCCATTTAGACCAGTTTTAAACCTCATAAAATAAATATGATTTGAAACCATATGTTTTCGATTGTGTTACAAGAAATATGGGTAGCAAGGAAAATGAATCTTAGTTAAATGTTGTTTGTAGTAATATTTTACTCCAAAGTTGGAACGTGTACGAACATTGTTTATTTCAATCTGAAAAAGAACAAACTGCAAAAAAAAAAAAAAAAAAAGAAAAAAACGAAATTTTTGGATAAATGCTAGTTAATGAAACCTGTAAGTTTAATTTTTGTGGATGTATACGTACAGAATTTAAATATTATTCTGGTGCTTCCTTACTTCGGCGCCGATAAATTAACAAAATGGTCAGGCAACCAACCACCCGTTGTTGATTCTAAGTGCGATGACCCAAAAGTTATTTGAATTTTCTCTTGATGATTTGCAGAGAGAACTTATATCTCCTTACTTTTTACTTTTCACATAGTGGTTGAAGAAACAGAACGAAGCTCGTCGGAGGACTGGATTTGTCGTGGAAGATTTGACACCAGAAGAACAAGACCCGCAGTGGCTGAAAGAGAAGGGAGAGTAAGTGAATCTTGTCAAATATATTTTCAGTTACAAGCAACCGCTTGGGTTTGAATTCTCCGATTTTAATTCAATTTCGTTCACATGCACGTCATTAACACCGCCACTGACATTCAATAGTCAAATTTAGTCTGTGTTGCTTCGGTACAAAGCAGCAACTGGCTACTAAACTCAAACTTGTTAAACAAAAGACTTACTTGAAACTATCCTTTTAGATGCGTCAAAAAGTTTTTTTTTTTACCCTAGCAAACTTTTTCCAGTAAGCTATTTACAGGTTTTCGGCACGCATTTTTATGTATGGATTCAATATTAGGCTTTCTTTATCAATTGTGTAAAATTAACTCTGTGTTTCAATACAGATGAACGTTGTCTGTGTTTGACACAAGTCTGTTGTTAGTTAAACTGTAGCAGAATTCAGAGATGTTCCTCAGGATGTCTTCTTTTTGGTCCTTGATCGAATCCATTTTTAATAACCGTAACTTCACTGTTTTCATTGTTCCGTTTTTATTGTTATTATTTCAGTATTTAGTCGAAATGCAAATAAGATATTAGCTGATAAATAGTGTTAGTTCTGCATTCTTTCTCACACAGTGATTCAAGTTGTCATGGAGCTAGGGGTGGAGCTAACAATTCTACTTCATAAAATCAATTTAGATTCAAAATATTTCAGAAATCATTTTTGATTTTTCAGGGATTCTTGCCTGAATGATTTTATGCGCAAGGGCTGCAGCTGTGGTATCGGGGATAGTTAGTGACACTTTCTCCAAAGTTATCTTTACAAAATCTTCACTTGCGTTCATTATCTCGCTGTTCTTTGATGATCAGATAACAATATATTTAAAATGTCCTCCATTGAAGACCGTATAAACTTCAGTACGACTTAAATAATGTTGCTAAGTGGTATGAGATAAATAATCGGGTTGTAACTATTAATAAATGCAAAACTATGCGTAAAAAAAATTCCATACTTACATGTTTCTTCCTTCAGTTCGTGCAAAATTTAAGTTATTAGTATCGATCTACCTATACTAAGCAATTTCAAACATAAAAGTGGAAAGAAGAAGTATGTGTTGTAGCAATTAAAAAGTCATGTGAAATTTAAAGCAGGTGTGTACACTTTGGCCAAATGCAAAACTGAAAGATGACTATTTTAAATTTGGTCCTTTCCCACTTTTACGTTTGAAATTACTGTTGACGATCAAAGTGCTTAATAATGTAAAGTTTGTACCATCTGGAAGTATACCACTACATATACTCAGTTGAAGGCGTTCAGTTAAATAATTCCAAAAGGATATATACTACCGCGCCGAGAACCTTGAGTATTAATTGTAGTCGTCCTCAACGGAACAAGCCGTATGGAAACTTGTGAATAATAATGAGATTAGGGAAAATAGATTTCAATAATGCACAATTTATAAAGTTGTATTTTTATTATGTCAAATCTAAATAGAAATATGCCTCTGTGATGTAGGGGAGATTGAGGTTATTCAATCGAAATTTTAGTCTTAGTATACAAACAAACTAGATTTTATCCAAAATTTTATTTTCCGTCCCTACTTGTAGCACTAGTATGTTGCATATAGCTCCTTCACGCAGTGGCGATATCCGAGTTGATTATACAGATTTAACTACAGTCATTAACATGAAAGTTCCTCCACTTAGAAAACTCGTATCAGCAACATTTTTGTTTCTTCTACCCCAGGACCGGAATAAATTATATATTATAGTCGTGTCTATGGCGAACTGGTACGATCCTATGAATAATAAGCAATCGCTTTAAATACTATATGGTTTATGGAACTCGCAAGTTCATCGCCACAGTAACGAACGTTCGCCATTGGATTCTATTCTGCCGAAGATCTCTTCTAATATTGTCATTCCAACTACATCTCGCTGGGTGTCAACCAGCCTGGAAAACCTGGAATACTCACTGAAATCTATAGTTTATGAGGGAAACTCAGGGAAATCTATGAGGTGGACCTGTCCACAGTTGGTAAGAGCACTACCCAGGCAAGGCGGAGGTCGTGGGTTCGATTCCAACTGTTGACCGGATTTTTTAAGTGTGTTAAAATCCTCTGTTTTTTTAGGAAATTGTCTTTTTTTCGCATGTGAAATACCAATAATGTACTTGGACTATGTTGTGTTGAAATTTAAAAAGATATCACTGCGTATTATATACATATTCCACTATACTAAGAACTCAAGGAATTTCAAGTTACAAAAGTAGTAGATACCATGTCTCGGTCTTCCCAACGCTCTCTTTCCATCCGACTTCCCAACCACGATAGAATATAATCTTCAATTTTCCCCCATCCGAGCTAAATGGCCTGCCCATACTGTCCTGTGGAAATTGTATTAATGTTTTGTTCCGTGTGATCGTGTATATAATATTCTATTGACATATGTATATTTAATTTGTTGTATTATTTCTTTATATGGTGGAACTAGTCATTTAAGCATTAACCTGTTGTTTTCCGATTAAATAAATGTAAACAAATGTTCCCTCAAAACATCAGTGTTCAAACCCAGCTGGTTCCCTTATTGGAATGGAGTTATCAGTGAGAAAATTGTAACTATTCGACTGTCAACATTAATCACGAAATACAGTAATGCTGCTAAGTGCTAGTGAGTCTGCATCATAGCATGATTCACAAATCTTTGTATCTGCTATTCTGACTGAGTGTCATTCCCAGTTTTCCTTCGGCTGCACCAATGAATTAGTATTTCAAAAATCTACGTTCAACGCCAAGCCGATATAAGTAAATCTCCGTTTAACGCGTCACTTCCGCCTCACGGCTGCAAAAAAATTGATTCGCGCCACTACTCCCCTCTAGCGGCAATTTTTAAATTATCTAATTATTACCGCCATCTATCGATATTATTATTAATTACTAGCACTATTAATTCCATCTAGCGGTTATATTTTGAAACTATTTAATTATTATCGCCATCTACTGCTGTAACTATTAACTATCTGCATCATCATTAAGCAGCTGCTTTGCATCAGATGAATACCGTAATGGTATATTGAAGATGAGACATGATCGTGAAAATTTGTTCCTGCCACTATGGACTTTTTTATTGCTGTAAAAAAAGCTGGAGTTTTAAATATCAAATTGTGTTGCTAGTTTTCTCTCTTGTTGTAAATCCATATTTTGTATGAATTTGTCCAGTCTTTTCTTGATACTTTGTTGCATGTGCATGAGCGGAAGTTTTTCTCATGTGAATGGCATGTGAAAATCATATTATGTGTGGATGTATTAAAAGATTGTCAGTTGCATATTTTTGATCTCTCTCCTTTTTCGTATCTGTGATATCCATGAAAGAGTGAATTACGGTCTACATGCAAAGTAATAACATTCTCTCCTGAAAACATGTTCACTAAAATTGTTCTATCACTCTTTCGTTTTTCACATCGTAGATATGCGAAGTTTGAGCTATAAGAATTACTGTACAATAAGTGTTATTGGGGACCGTTTCTTCAAAATCCATTATAATTTTAATATTGGTTCTTTCATTAATAACAACTTGTTTGCGTTTACTTGTATTAATGACATACATTGGACGATTTTCTATAAACTTTTTTGGGGAATAAAACATATCAGTATTTTTCTGTGTTACACGTTTAGAAGCAGTGTAACTATCGTACATTTTAAGATAATCTGCTTTCGTAATATCCAGGTTTAAATTCTCACGAGGAAAGATTTCGTTACGAGCATTTTTTAAATAAATATTCTTAATCTTGCATGTATCAAACTTACTAGCGTCTTTCTCCTGAGTATTATCATCACGATTTGTTTGGAAAAGAACTATTACAAAATCAGGCATATCGAACTGCAGTGAGTTAAACTGTGTTGTTACATCAAATTCGAAATAAGAACCTGAAACATGTCGTTGAACACTTTGATACGTGAGAAATTCAATTGGTATTTGAGGTTGTCGAAGTATATCGGATTTTAATTTCATTGAATAATTTTTCTCGTATTCGACAATTGGCATTCTCAGCTCCATTGAAGTAATCACTAATTTAGCAGAATGAGCTAATGTGGCATCATCTTGAGTACCATCTGCTTTCTTTGTTTTCCAGCGATAAAATAAAACATCATTATTTGCACTTCTTTTAAATGTTATTCGAAGCCCGCTCTTCCACATAATTTCCTTATAGTCACTAAAGAAACCAAACAGCAATCGCAGTGGAAACAACACTGTATTCTCTTTCCGTGGAAGTTTCTCATCAGTTATTAATCCACCTGACTTAAAATATTCGAGCTCGGGCTTTGATAATCGACACGAGGCAATAGCAGTTGAAGTAATTCCCGGATAATCTATTCTATCAATAACAGTACCATGTTTGCGTACCTCTACCTGCGAAAAAAAGTATGGAACAAAATTATCAATTAATTTAATATTTGACCCTGCAGTAAAAGTTCCTCCAGCATCTCTTCCAATAACTTCATATTTGATGTATAAATCACCGTAGTGTGGGTGCACAAACCCATCGCCAGAAGTAATGTCAAATTCTAAATCTTTGTTTGCTTCATTCAAGTTATTAAATGTACGACGATTCAGTGGGAAAGATTGATACTCATAGCTTTCAATAAATTCCATCTTTAAAAAGACTATATTATATTCAACTTTATTTCTTTTCGCTATCATTCTTGCTATAAAAAAAATCATTTTAAGAATCATCATTTTTAATCATGAGAATTACGCTTGTTATTGCGCCACCAAAACTAACTGGTTCATGCAATTCATTACTAACACTTATTTCAATGGAATGTACATGGCTCTCTTGTATGGGAAAAAATAATGGGTATTGAGGCTCATAAGCAATTGGTTCTAAAAATTCTGTTAATGGTTTAAATGTTGCTATAATATTAGTTTCCTTGTGCTTATACTCCCCATCTGCTATAATCATACCTCTTGCCAAATTACAGTGTATATTAAATGTTTCAATACTTAAGAACTTTGGAAGAAATTGACCTATGTGAGTTTCCTCTGGCTTAAGTTCACTATTATTCTTAAAACCTAATAACTTGCCAACAGTTCCTACATTAAAATTTTCCGCAAATGGTGTAACTTCCATTCGATGAGTTACATGATTTTCATTTAGAAGCACTTCTTTAGGTAGTGTTGTTTCCAATGTTGATGCATTATACTGACCCGGTGGTATATTATGTCTCTCTCCTTTATGGAAGTAAGTATTGCTACTTTTTGTTACATTTGGTATTAAGTACATACTATAAAATCCAATTAGTGCAATTTTCAAATTGTAATTTTGATTATCAATTTCATTATGAAGATTCAGTCGAAGCTTTGGTGTAGTACCCGATAAGTGCAACACAATCATTTGTTTAATAAAAGACTATGTAATATACTATTTTTATGCATGATTCATTAAGTAATCAAGTTTCAATCTTTCAATAGCTTGATGAAAATTGTTTCCATCGGATAAGAATTTTAATAGTTTAATACATAAATGACCACAAATCACATCGTCAAAATGCTGTATTCGATCACTATTATATTCAATTATAGTGTTATTAGGATTTAAATACTCAATCAAAGACTTGGGAGGTACTCCGCCAAATGAATCGAATATGCAAGCTTTATTATTTTCATACCAATAACAAATCCAGTGAGTTCCTGTATTAATTGATCGATCCAAGTTAATAACTGCGCATTCTTGTTTTAACGGCGGAGTAGAAGGAAGATTATCCGACATGTACACACCTCTAAAGTGTTTAATATTCAATTCTTTAGCTATACGTTCGAGATCATAATTGGTGAGCGCTTTTTTTTTACTCTATTTAAGTCGTTCAGAAGCTTTTTCTTTCTTTGTGTAAGTCCTTTACCTTTAGTCAGAATTGATGATTCCATAACTTCATTATGACGCTTTTGTTCTTCTAATTCCTGTTTATTTTTCTTCGCATCGATTACCGTCTTAGCTATAGCCGCTGAACCACCTGCAAGACTACCAACCGCTCCCAATGCAGCAAGTATGGCAGGAATTGTAAAAATGAAACCACCTGTTTTCGGTTGATTACGTAGTTTCTTTAACTGCGCTAAACTTAATGTTAGAGCCATATTATGACCCTTTTTTAAGCATTTTTGCTTCTTCGCTAGTTGTGCTTTATTTAAGATATTGCTAAAATTTAATGACTTTAATTCTTGTGCTGGAATTTGAAATTTTACACCTTTTGCTTTCATTGTATAAAAAGACTATATTGTATTCATTATTTTGAATTTATTCAACAACTACTGCTCAAGCTTCTATCCAATGTTTAATGGAGCAATCTATAAACCCCACCCCATTTTCCGTTTTGTGTTCATTGCCATTGCTACCCCCAATGAAGCCAATTTTTCACTTAAAGCGGAATCTTTGCTAATAACTCTATCAAAAGCTTTAAACTCTAAGTCTTGATCGGCTCTATGTCTATCTGGTAGATCTTTAAAGTTCTTATTCGCGATATCATGCTCTCGACAAGCTTGATCTAGCCTATTTATACCCCGATCGCCTTTCGCTAATCTTTCATCTAAACGTGTACCAGGACCGCAGAACTCGTAGCCTGGAAGATGAAGTTCAAAGGGTAATTTATTAATAATATCGTTCACTAAACCTTTACCTTCAATAGTATCCCAAGATTTTGATGGTAGAATATGGATGATTTTTATGAGGTAACCTAAACCTTTTGGATTCGAAACAATAAAATTGGATAATCGAGATGAAATCATTTCCATAATACCCACTTTCTCATTATAAAAATTCTTATTCCCGGCTGCTTCTTCACCTGCTATAACTAATAATCTATCTACTAACTTTCTAACATCATCCATCCAAACAAATTGTTGTGGCATATTTGTGTAGCGCTTAATCCCCTTTCCTTGCTTCCTTTCTTTCAAACCTTCACCTTTAGTTTTCAGTTCAAGCCAAATAGGTTTAATTAATGTTTTGTACTTATCGCTGGAGCTTGATTTTACTCTATTCTGTGATGGATCATGATTCTGATATAAAGCATTCATCATCTTTAAAATTTTCTTGTAAGTTTCATAATCTTCATTAGTAAAACCTACTGGTTGTTTACGAGTAATTAGCTCCCATAAACCTTCTGTTCCTTTAAATTTTTCATAAATCGGGGTTGACGGATCTTGTGCTATTTTACTCTCACTATAAACAATTAAATCATCATTATCAAAGAGAACATTATAACTTCCGATTTTCCACTGCACTACTCCGGTTATATCAATAGAGTATAATCCAAACACTTCATCTTTATCTAACCTATTAGTACTTAAATATCGACTCGCTAATGGACCTAACTGAATTTCTTTCTCTTCTTCATCATCTTTCGTTTCTTTAGTCTCTGGCAATGCCTTAGGTGAAGCAAATAACCGTTTCTCAAATGAGGTTTCTGATGGTGTTGGTGGATAATTATTAATATTCTGTTGTGCTACAGGTATAAGTTCCGTAATTAGATTTCTGTTGTCATCGGTTACTCCTTTAATTTCTTTTCCCAAGCTTTCAATCGCCTCAATCAATGGTTTCTCTTGACGTGTTTGCTTTTCATAATAGCTACGGTGACCCTCTTTCCATTCTTTAAAACGCTTCGCCAAGATATTTTGTAATTCAATATTATTTAATTTTCGTTTTGACATTATATGAAAAAAGACTATATTATTTCCGCTTTGAAAAAGTAATGTACGTACATCAACAGAATACGTTAAACGTAAATGATTTAAAACGATCACTCGATTATAAAGAAATGATCGATTTTGTTTCGATACTTTCCATTGTTTGACTTTCTCGTCATATCGATTGTTACAAAACCATAAGGTTCCTTCCATGCAATAGAACAAATATCCTTAAATTTATTAAATGACATATCACCAACAACAAACTCATTATAAATATGCCTTAAATTCGTGTTATCTTGACGAAATACAC